>JANAVB010021099.1:0-189212 GCA_029216955.1 Iris pallida
TATGCGGCTGAGTAGATGGGTGCCCATCTTCTCCAAAAATCTGAGAAGGATGGCCATGGAACCTATAGCTCCCAAGCTCCATAAAACCTTCATTATAAGTCCAAATTTGGACTTTCATAGGTCAAAATAGGATAGAACGAAATTCTCTACAACATGGAACCATCCAAAATTAGAAATAATAATGTTAAGTAGATCAAAACCCAAAAAATTTGAAAATACTATAAACTTAGATCTACACAAATTGAGCCATGGAAATTAAAAATGCCAAGTACTAAAGTGTTTTAGAATGCTGTGAAAAAGAGAATGGAAAATAAAATTTATGTTCCTCTATGAAGCAAGATGCACTTGCCTAAGCCCTCTCTCGCTCTCTCTTTGGTAGGTGAAGAAGTAATGGTGGAGAAGAAGAAGATTAATGAAGAGAGAAAAGGAGTGGGAGTTAATAAATGGGGATGGTGGTGGTAGGTAAGGGTTCTCTCCCTTGGTTCATGATGAACCAAGGCAACCCAAGCCTAGTCGAACCAACCCAAAATAAACCAAGCCATGAAATGCCAAGAAAAGCCAAGCAAGGAATCATGGAATACAAGAAAATATGCACACGTATTCCAAAATACGTAATACGAACTATAGGCATTACAGATGTAGCCAAGAAAATCTTGGGATTTTATCTCAGATTTGGATTCTGTGTAATCTTCGTCCGAGATTTAAATCAATCTAATAAGATATTCCATTTAGCAACTTTATCAATCTCAATCGTATCTTTGAGAGAGGCAGTTTAAGCAAACCGATTGGGTGGGACCATGTCGTCTATGCTTCAGACAAGGCTGGCTGCACTTCTGGGGCGACGAGTAGACTGTGCTTCTAGAGACGACGGAGCCTCTGTGCTTTAGGGCGACAAGTGGACTATGTTTCGAAGACAATGGGGGCTCTATGCTTTTAGGGGCAACCAATAGGCTATGATTCGAGTAAATTTACTATGCTTTAGGGCGACGAGTAGGCTGCGCCTTCAAATATACCATTTTATTGTACTTTACAATAGCAGTCGGGCTTGTACTGGAGGCAAATGTCTATACTAGTGTCTCCCAAGTCTTTGCTAAGAAAAAGGGTTATTGAACGGGCTAGGTACTTAGATCGAAGTAGCTGTCTGTGCTTCTGAGAGGGGGATGTACTATCTATACCTTGGAAGAAAAGGGACCAGTGGGGTACCTGCACCTCCGGTTGGAGATAGCTTGGCTTTTAAGTCTTCTTTTAGGAGAAGTAAATGACTACCCTTGAATGCAGACTCCTTCTTAATTGCCACCGTTAATTAGGGAATTCCAAGGAGCATTTGATCCGTTTGGAGACTCAGTTAAATGGGCTTATTAACTAAGACCCATTGTGCCGAGTCCTAGGTTCATCCCATTAATGAAGGGATTTTGACCGTCGGCCAAGTGGCCTATAGTTTGGACCACTCCCGGTCCTATAAAAGGGGAAGTATTCCTCTGAAGAGTAACTATCTTCTTTCTGGCACCCTTCACCACCATGTTTGATCTAAACTTAGCTTTATACGGTCGCTCGCCTTGCATAAGTTGGTTGTTGGTTAGGGCTTTTCTCGTTCGAAGGGGCCTGTTCTTATAGAAGAACTCTTTGTAGAAGGAGTCGTCACTGCTCATGAGAAGTATCCAAGTATCCTCCATAAGGAGTTTGACTCTAGGAGACGTCTTGGAGGTCTTGAAGGTCCTGACTACGGGGTTAGGATTGGATGCACATTCTATGAGCAGCCGGCCTTACTATGCTCTTCTCGTTCTGGGCTTTACGACCTACTGCGCCTTTAGGGAACTCGGGCCAATAGCTGCTTCAGGAAGTTTCTTCCTTTGGTCGAGCAATTGACGCACGTTTGGAGTGTTGTACGTACAAGAAAGTCAGAATGCGCCTTGATGGAGATCAATCTTCTAGTATGCGTACCAAGGTGAAAGACACCTGCACTTTGATGAAGACTAAGTCTATTATAGACACCTTTGCGTATAGCCTTGATAAATCTGTACTAGATCTTTGTAGGCATAATAATAATAGAACTTCTTTCCGTATCTTCTGTTGTCTTTTTAATACTCGGTCTGCGCCTTTGTATCATTTGTGCTGTGTTGGAGGAATATTATCAGTTGAGATTTTTTATGCTTCTATAAGACCCCCTTCAAAGTGTCCCGAACTTGGGTCAAGCTCGGGGTACTTTGAAAAGAAGCATGAACATGTGACATGAGCATACGGGCTTGATGATGTTTCAGATTCTTGTCTCTGTGTATGCAACTATGAAGTGTCTGTAATAGATCTTTATAGCCACATGTTTCTGTCACCCCCAGTTTTCATGAACAAGGGTATTTTGGTAATTTTCCACTTTAAAATTATTTTAGAATTATTTATTTATTTATTGTATTATTTTGGGGTTTTTTGAGTCGGGTTCGAATTTCAACTCATTCTGACTTGTATCGGGGACCCGGAGTAGTTTTGACTTGAGCGAGCCCACACACTAGTTAGCCATGGCCCACATGTTAGTTATTTTAATTAGTGACTAGGCTAAATTATTTTGGTTAGGATTAATTAAATTAGAGTTATTTGGAATGACCAAACTACCCCCGACTTAAACCCCTATCCATGTATTAGTAAATAGACTAGAGAGGGGGGCTTTTGGACTTTTCCTAATAAGACAAAACCTCCTTTTGGCCGTCCACATTAGCATGGATAGACTCCATCATCCAATATTATCCACTCCTTCATTCTCTCTCTTGTTCTTCCCCAAATTAGTAGAGAGCAATCCCTAATCAAAACATCACCAAATCCTTCCATTTCTCCACCAAATCTTCTTCTTTCCTTCTCCATTCTAGCTGAGGAGGGAGTTACTCAAGTTTAAGAGGATTCGGAGCTTGTCCGTATTCGTTTGGGATTCCTACGTGTCGGTGGCGTATCGGGATCGATTCGAGTCATCGAGAGGTATAAATCTCTTCCTTTCATCATTTCTCTCATGCATTAGAATGATTTTGACCTATAGGAATGACCCCCATGGTTTTGTGCCCATTGGTGTCCATTTCGACACTTGTAGAGGCATCCTATGTGTAGGATCGTGTCCTAATGGAGAAAACCCTATTTGGACACATGTGGAATTATTGGTATATTGATTTAATGTGTTCTTATTTTTATTCCAGATTTTCATGTGTTTAGAATGAGTTTTCCTATGTATCTTAATGTATCTTAATGTTAATATCTATATATATATATATATATATATATATATATTTTTTTTTTTTCCAGATAATATATCTATATATATTATATATTTTAATATATATATATATATATATATATATATATAAAAATATATATATATATATATATATATATATATATATATATATATATATATTATATATATATATATATATATATATATATATTAAAATATATAATATATATATATATTTTTTATATATATATATATATATATAATATATATATATATATATATATATATATATAAAAAAAAAATATATATATATATATATATATATATATATATATATATATATATATATATATATTAATCTCTCTCTCTTTCTCTCTCTCTCTCTATATATATATATATATATATATATATATATATATATATATATATATATATATATATATATATATATACTTTATATATATATATATATATATATATATATATATATATATATATATATATATATATATATATATGTATATTCACATTATGGTTTATATATATATGTGTATATAATTAATGGTAGGAATGTGTATATGGTTGTGTTGGTAGTGGGTACATAGAGGGGTCGGCCAAGCATGGGAGAGTTAGTGTGTGTGTTTGTGTTGGTTAAGTTGTATGTATGTGTGGTGTTTGAGGATTGGTGTGAGAGGTTGTGAGAGTGGGGAATTTGTGATATGTGTGAGATAGAGAGGTGAGATTTAGAGTGTTAGAGAGGGGGAGGAAAAAACCCCATTTCTTACTGCCCTGAACTGTAAACCCCCAATATTTTTCTAATTATTTTAGTGTTTTAAACATAAATTTTTTCGATATTATTTGGAATTAATGTGGTAATTGGTATATTCGTAATTATAGCTATATATTATGTGTATGATTGTGCTTGAAATAATTTTCATTTTTAATAAATATAGTCTACATTTATTACAAATATTTTTGTTACTTAATTAAGAAATTTAGAAATTTTCTTGAGAATAAAAAATATAAACTTGCAGTGGTGGGCCGAACCCCCCTCCCCCCACAAACGGCAGCAGCTAAAGATGCAGGGGGGAGGGGTCCCGACCCCTAACCCACTCCACACACATAGCCCGACCCCACCTCCTAACATTTAACATAGCAGCTACAGCTGCTATGGTGAAACCGAGCACCACTCGGATTAAAACCCGAGCCCATATGAATTTTTCCTATTGCGAATAGGAATGCAAACAGCGGCTTGGTATATATATATTCACCCGCAACAAAGCAAACCCTAACTCCTTCCCATCTCTTCTCCACCTTGACCCCAAGGCCGCCGACCTCCCCGCGCACATCCCAGGTGCCGGACAACCACCGCGCCACCGCCAGGATCGCCGGAGCGCCGCCCCCTGTAGCTCCCCTTCCCGAAAATTTAGAAATACTTTTTTTAATTTATTAATTAAATATTATTGAAATTATTTAGCCTTGTGGAGATTACTATATAGGTATATATACGAATATATGGGTACGTATATATTTTGTGTAAACATATATATATAGTCGGAAGAGGAATATAACATTTTATTGATATATATATATATATATATATATATATATATATATATATATATATATATATATATATATATATATATACATATATAGGAAAATATTGGGACATATATTTTGTGTAGGTGAATATATAATAGGATGTATATTATTAATTGTTATAGGGGAATGTATGTACATATATAAATATATATGCTATATTGTGTATAGGTATTTATATATAAATATATATTACATATATATGTTTATGTGTATAAATATATATATAGAAATCCATGTGTGTATATATATATAGGAATTTATGTGTGTGTATATATATATATAGGAATGTATATGTATATATATATATAGAAAAGGGTATGTGTACATATATAGGTATATGTAAATATACGTATATATATATGGTGTGTGTGTGTATACATATACACATGTACTTAGATATATATACATGTATAGATATATATACATATATTATTAATAAAAAGAAATGAACAAAAGTAGAGCCAGGCCAACTCTCGGCCCAGCCCAAACAGGCCCAACCCCCACATGTTAAGTCCCCACAGCTGCTTAGCCTGCTTTAGTATATGTACTTATACAGAGAGAACCGAACCCAAGCTGCCTAAACCCAAGCCGACCCCAATTCTTAAAACCCAGCTGGCCCAAGCCCACACTGGCCTCCCCTGTCGAACCAGACCCGAGCCCCCTCTGTTGCGCGTACGAATATATAGGAAATAGAGGAGAGAAGAACGCGCAGCAGCAGCAATCTCTCGTAAACCCTAACTCCCCAACAAACGCGACTCTACCCTGGACTACTGGGCGACCCACCTCGACACTGCGCCGCCGCGCAGGGCGCGTCGGAGGCCGACCACGGCCGGCCAGGCGCGGGGGATGCGCACGCGCGCGCGGATCAAACCAGCGACAGCAGCAGACTACTGGCGGCAAGAGCGACTTCGTCGCGGGTTCTCGTCGCGCACACTCGATCGTTTTGCGATCCATCAACTCTGGTACGATCCCGACATGACCCCCTCCAAGTCTGTTCTTTTACTTCGTAGATAGAGTCCCTCGATCGCTCGTAAGATCGATCCAAAGTCGATCGAAAACCTGCTTAAAGCAGGACACGAAACAGCCCCAACACCCAGTTTAGGAGCCGATTTTTGGACAACAGATTGTCGAGCATAAAAATCTAATTGAAGACAATCCTAGACAACATATAGGGCTTTGATTCCCTTTTTGTAGAATCGGATTTCGTCGACTCTGCGTCGAGAAATCAAATCCCGAAGTTTGCCGAAAACCTGTTTTAAAAATTGTAAAATCGCTCCACACGACGTACGTCACGCCAATCCGGACGACGTGGTCGCGAACCGAAAGGATCGAAAGCTGCGTAACGGCTTCGTGGTCGTGTGGGCTTTGACGGAATTCAAATTGGTCGCGTGTGCGCGACGAATTTGATGCGTATCCGTCGAAATTCTCCGTATCGTGCACTTTACAAATTCTTCAATTACCTTGTGCACGCTCATCGGATCGAGACGAAACTTGCGCCAACAGGACCGTATCATTTTTCTGGTCCTGTATGCCAAGTTTGGTCCGATTCAGAGACAGTTGATAAAATCATCGTTTTGCGGGCCATACGGTCCCACTCAACGGGCGATTTTGTGCACGGCCCGCCGAAATCCAACTCTGGACATACGGTTGGGTTCGTATCGAAAAACTGGATCCGTAGACATGTAGTTTGATGACTTTAGAGACTGTTGACTCTGGCACGCTTTTCAGTGCAAAGCGGGTCCAACGGCGGACATCGTTTTTGTCCGAAATTACCGTTTTGTTCCTGTGTCCAGAATTGGACTTAAGGACAGGCAATCCTAGCTAATTTGACTATTCTGAGATCATTGGTATTGTCTATTTCAGCATCCGGAGACTGTTGTACGGGTTTTGACTATTGTGGTACATTGAGTAGTTCAGACTGTCGGTTCCACCAGCAGAGGACCCCAGGCGAGTACAGTTTATTGTCTGCATTTCGATATTGATTTTCACTATATTTTATTGGTTGGTTTCATTAGTTATGTGATTATTTTTTATTATAAATTGTTGAGTCGGGAATGAGAAGTACCAACGATGTGTGATCTGACCTTAGACCGTGTAGACCGTGTAGACCGTGTTGCATTTATTTCTTGTAGACCGTGTAGACCGTGTTACATTTATTTCTTGTAGACAGTGTAGACAGTGATTTATTTATTGCAAAGTAGACCGTGTAGACAGTGATTTATTTATTGCATTTAATCTGTGTAGTTCGTGATTATTATTCTGTAGACAATGTTTCTTTATTGCAATATTTTCTGTAGACCGTGTAACTGTAGACCGTGTAATTGTAGACCGTGTAACTGTAGACCGTGTAACTTTAGACCGTGTAGACCGTGTCGCATAATTGTCCCGAGACCGATCACATATCAAAGGTACTTCTAACAAGTTGGGAAAAGTATATGTGTCTATTTATTTACTATTGATTTTCTGTCTATTCTTACGGCTTTACTGTTTATTTTCAAACTCATGATTGATGTCTAACCTTTGTTCTATAGTCATTTTCTTTATTGAAATTGCATTCAGTGGATTGTGCTCGTTCCATTCTTGACTGGAAACCAACATTTTCAGGTTAGCCATGGATTCACTTAGCTTGGGGAGTGACGGGTGTACTTGCAGACGAGCCTAGAAGATTAGTTAGATAGTCAAGTTATAGTCATTCAATATTTGTACAAGTTTATATTTTCCTGCAAATGTAAAACTTGTGATCATTGTAAATTAAATTAATTATGTGAATGAGCATCTTTGTGATTATGATCTTCATGGCCGTGACAGCGTACTACCGCCGACACTGCGGCGTAGGCTGGCTTGGACACGTCTCGTATCCGTTTAAAAAAAAATGGGTGCGGGTCGTGACAAGTTTTTGTGGTGGCCCATGCGGGTCAGTCTTTGCAAATAATGCGAACTCGTGATAGTACTTAAGTTAGTCGTACTATTGCGAGCCTGCGACTAGAAATACTCATTCACGAATTAGAAATTAATTTAATTTACGAGAATAACTAGGACTAGGAGTCCCTTATACCAATTTACCGATGGGTAGTCTAGGCCATGCAATTTAGATGAGGAGTTATTAATTTCAATAGTTTGTCAGATCCCCGTAGGTATGCTATTACCTCTTGATATGACGATATAATTCCAATGTGGATAGATTATTCACTTGGTGAGGCAGAGTTTCCTAGAGTAATGATCTAACCTTGATGAATTATTCAATTCATTCTCTTTGCCTTTTTTATATCATCCCCATATCCTAGTCGAATTATCTATATAATTGCTAGTTGCCCTAAGAATCATTATTTTACAAAGTTCTGATTTTGTTATCCATAGACGAACCTCGAGTTATTTCAATTCAAATGTTTTCCTCAATGGTTTGAATACACATGAAACAGATACTAGAGTGTTTGTGTCTCTTTTGTCTTTAGTTATTTCCTTCATGTTCAATCTTTATTTTAAGGGTTGTGACTGATAGGACAAATGCTTACGTTTTATTCCATAGTCAACTTGTTTGAATCTCTAGAAGCTCAGGAATTTTACAGATATAGTTAAAGGAATGTTGATTAACTCGTAATGGCAGGACAGCAGCGCACTGTCACCAATTGTTTGAGAATGGATAGTGTGGGTTCACTGCAGCCAGCAGCGCACTGGCGAGGCACAACCCATAGAATTGAAACCATTTTGGAGAATCATAGTCTATGGGACATCACTAAAACTAAGTTCTCGTTGACCTCTTAGATCTTAGATATCCTTGTGTCAACGTGAGGTAGAGCACCTGATAGCCTATCACACCTGAATCACGGAACCAAGGGTTTGTCATAGCCAGAGTATACAGGCGAGGCATAATTCTAGGCGAAATGATTTCAGGCGTGATTACAAGTTTAGGATACTATAGAGCATAGAAGGATGCCCTGTGTGTTCCATAAGATCCAAAGTCAAAACTAGTGAAAGCTCTGTAGGTCGGGTAGCAAGTCTTCCAACCTAGCATTCCGTGGTCCTTGTGATCTATTAGCAAGGTAATTGACTGACACTAATAGGTTACTTAGAATATAGAATTCAGAAGTCTATAACCCGTTAGTCGATCAAGGCCTTATGGATAGAAGATAGTAGATTGCCTGTACAGGCAAAAGCACCAGTTAAGGTTTTAATTTTTCCCAAAATCCAAAACTACTTATTCCTCCTTTCAGAAATCTCGCACATTTATATGTTGACTCTCTTGACCAACGCTGCTATTACAGCCTAGTTTTTGCAAGCTTACTCTTTTATCGAGCTTGATTCGAGGCATATGTTTAGTGGGGACGCCTGCTAACATATTGTCTAATCAGAATCAGTGTATTATGGTCTGATCAACCATGATGCATTTGGTTCGCACTTTATTTAATTACCCTACGTGGATTGAGATATAGATGTCCCTAGGGTCTCATCCACGACTGCATTGACAATTCCTCTTGAATTATATGTTCGTCTTTGAATCACGAAATTGTATACAGTAACATCTCCCTTGAATTCTTTATTGTTTTTGTCTTTCACCGATTTGGAAAGACGAAAGCTCGTGATGGTAGAGAGATACAGAGTATCCCCTATGGCTATGGTAGTTGTATACACAAGAGTAGTTATCATCGGCCAGCCAGGTGACTAGAACCTCGCCTTAAGTTACTCGTCCTCTCTGCGACCCAACCGTTAGAAACCTTTTGCCTTAGAGTTGGTTACCCCGTCGATAACTCTTGTGTACCATGGATGTGGATGCCCTCTATCTTATCGACCACGTGTCATTACACACGCACTCGTTTTCCATTTATTGAGGAACGATCCTTGACTTGACTTATATCTACCGTAATTTTATACGTCGTGCCTTATTCTTTATTAACTAGAGTCGGGGTACAAGATCCTGACTTTGGAAATTCTTCTGACCTCATTATTCCTAAGACCATGACCTAGCTTCTAAGGTGAGTAGACTGTAAGCCTTCTAACTTTTTGAGATAAACGAAGATTACCGATTGATTAGGATAATTCCCATTAGGATGATAATTAATGCCCATGGACTCCCACTTTTCCTTTAGATCATTTTGTGTTTTCGACCGTGTCATCAATACTCGGAGCACGAGACCAACTATTATCTTCCAACAAATTTCACATGTAAGATCTAGACGAGTCCACCTTCATCTAGGTATATCATGTCCCACTCAAACCCGTCTCCTTGTACTCTATTTTACGGTACGACTTTTAGGTAAAAAGGACTAGCTATAACCCTTACCATAATACCGGTATACTTTTCGATTTCCACTAGAGCCACAACTTCGACTCATTTCCTTCGACCCAATATATGGTTGTGAACTACTCGAAGCCCACTATGCACATGCCACTAGTGTGCCACTCAATTGAGGCCTCATGTGCTACTTAAATACAAAAGTCACTGAAGGTGCATTTTGGGCTTGAGGGACCTAGCTAATCAACTTGACTGGCAACCAGCGTAACCACTCGATTTGAATCCTATTCTAGGTTACCCTAACCTAGTAGACGTAGTTTTACCTTGGGATCTTGTTCAGTCCATACAGATTGAGATCCTAGGTTCATCCAACCAACGAGTGATGTCCAATCGGAGAACCCATTAAGACCCAGTTAAACACATCCATGCACACCACCATAATTGACTATAAAATCGGACTATTTGGATAGGTCCCTATATCGATTATGTAGTCTCCATCTCGTAGAATGTGAAGTCATTCGTAACCCTTATTCCGTCTACCTAGGAGTAGCGATATGATCTTGTATTGCATTTATATCCTTTGTTTGTGTTTAAAAAGCCACGGAAAGGATCACAATTTTGATTATTCAATTTCCGTTCTATTTTGGAATCTTGTTTAGAACTTCAAGAACAAAATTTCTGTATTGCATGTATTGCAAGACCCTCTGAGAAACAAAGGGTTCTTCGACTTAGCAAGTGACTGGACTAGAGTAGCCCAATCTAGCAAAATAGGTCAATGGCTCATAAACTTTCTTTCAGTCTGTATCATTGGATATTCTCTACCGCTCTAGGAACTTCTTATTCGCCCTTGATTATTTTCTTATCTTCCTGTCCTTCCCATTGTAGGGTGAGGAATGGTCACGCTTAGTAGAATTTGGTAATATTTCTTAGCTACTTGTGTAAATTGTTGCTGGTTAAATTTTGGGTTGTTAGATAGATATGAAAGGATTATAGATGCGATAAGCAGTAGATATCGATTGGTAGAAAATTTAGCAATTAGTTGGACGAGTAATGTTTTAGCAACATGTGTTTTAAGGGAGTAGTGTGACCAAAGGTGGGTAGAAGTCGTCAAGAAATTACAGTTTCAAATGACCGCGAGAATAGATGATAACCAATGGAAACCACATTCTGTCATAGAGGATGGACTCTTCCCTTAAATTTCGAGGACGAAATTATTTTAAGGTGGGTAGATTTGTAGCTCCCCTTCCCGAAAATTTAGAAATACTTTTTTTAATTTATTAATTAAATATTATTGAAATTATTTAGCCTTGTGGAGATTACTATATAGGTATATATACGAATATATGGGTACGTATATATTTTGTGTAAACATATATATATAGTCGGAAGAGGAATATAACATTTTATTGATATATATATATATATATATATATATATATATATATATATATATATATATATATATATATACATATATAGGAAAATATTGGGACATATATTTTGTGTAGGTGAATATATAATAGGATGTATATTATTAATTGTTATAGGGGAATGTATGTACATATATAAATATATATGCTATATTGTGTATAGGTATTTATATATAAATATATATTACATATATATGTTTATGTGTATAAATATATATATAGAAATCCATGTGTGTATATATATATAGGAATTTATGTGTGTGTATATATATATATATAGGAATGTATATGTATATATATATATAGAAAAGGGTATGTGTACATATATAGGTATATGTAAATATACGTATATATATATATGGTGTGTGTGTGTATACATATACACATGTACTTAGATATATATACATGTATAGATATATATACATATATTATTAATAAAAAGAAATGAACAAAAGTAGAGCCAGGCCAACTCTCGGCCCAGCCCAAACAGGCCCAACCCCCACATGTTAAGTCCCCACAGCTGCTTAGCCTGCTTTAGTATATGTACTTATACAGAGAGAACCGAACCCAAGCTGCCTAAACCCAAGCCGACCCCAATTCTTAAAACCCAGCTGGCCCAAGCCCACACTGGCCTCCCCTGTCGAACCAGACCCGAGCCCCCTCTGTTGCGCGTACGAATATATAGGAAATAGAGGAGAGAAGAACGCGCAGCAGCAGCAATCTCTCGTAAACCCTAACTCCCCAACAAACGCGACTCTACCCTGGACTACTGGGCGACCCACCTCGACACTGCGCCGCCGCGCAGGGCGCGTCGGAGGCCGACCACGGCCGGCCAGGCGCGGGGGATGCGCACGCGCGCGCGGATCAAACCAGCGACAGCAGCAGACTACTGGCGGCAAGAGCGACTTCGTCGCGGGTTCTCGTCGCGCACACTCGATCGTTTTGCGATCCATCAACTCTGGTACGATCCCGACATGACCCCCTCCAAGTCTGTTCTTTTACTTCGTAGATAGAGTCCCTCGATCGCTCGTAAGATCGATCCAAAGTCGATCGAAAACCTGCTTAAAGCAGGACACGAAACAGCCCCAACACCCAGTTTAGGAGCCGATTTTTGGACAACAGATTGTCGAGCATAAAAATCTAATTGAAGACAATCCTAGACAACATATAGGGCTTTGATTCCCTTTTTGTAGAATCGGATTTCGTCGACTCTGCGTCGAGAAATCAAATCCCGAAGTTTGCCGAAAACCTGTTTTAAAAATTGTAAAATCGCTCCACACGACGTACGTCACGCCAATCCGGACGACGTGGTCGCGAACCGAAAGGATCGAAAGCTGCGTAACAGCTTCGTGGTCGTGTGGGCTTTGACGGAATTCAAATTGGTCGCGTGTGCGCGACGAATTTGATGCGTATCCGTCGAAATTCTCCGTATCGTGCACTTTACAAATTCTCCAATTACCTTGTGCACGCTCATCGGATCGAGACGAAACTTGCGCCAACAGGACCGTATCATTTTTCTGGTCCTGTATGCCAAGTTTGGTCCGATTCAGAGACAGTTGATAAAATCATCGTTTTGCGGGCCATACGGTCCCACTCAACGGGCGATTTTGTGCACGGCCCGCCGAAATCCAACTCTGGACATACGGTTGGGTTCGTATCGGAAAACTGGATCCGTAGACATGTAGTTTGATGACTTTAGAGACTGTTGACTCTTGCACGCTTTTCAGTGCAAAGCGGGTCCAACGGCGGACATCGTTTTTGTCCGAAATTACCGTTTTGTTCCTGTGTCCAGAATTGGACTTAAGGACAGGCAATCCTAGCTAATTTGACTATTCTGAGATCATTGGTATTGTCTATTTCAGCATCCGGAGACTGTTGTACGGGTTTTGACTATTGTGGTACATTGAGTAGTTCAGACTGTCGGTTCCACCAGCAGAGGACCCCAGGCGAGTACAGTTTATTGTCTGCATTTCGATATTGATTTTCACTATATTTTATTGGTTGGTTTCATTAGTTATGTGATTATTTTTTATTATAAATTGTTGAGTCGGGAATGAGAAGTACCAACGATGTGTGATCTGACCTTAGACCGTGTAGACCGTGTAGACCGTGTTGCATTTATTTCTTGTAGACCGTGTAGACCGTGTTACATTTATTTCTTGTAGACAGTGTAGACAGTGATTTATTTATTGCAAAGTAGACCGTGTAGACAGTGATTTATTTATTGCATTTAATCTGTGTAGTTCGTGATTATTATTCTGTAGACAATGTTTCTTTATTGCAATATTTTCTGTAGACCGTGTAACTGTAGACCGTGTAATTGTAGACCGTGTAACTGTAGACCGTGTAACTTTAGACCGTGTAGACCGTGTCGCATAATTGTCCCGAGACCGATCACATATCAAAGGTACTTCTAACAAGTTGGGAAAAGTATATGTGTCTATTTATTTACTATTGATTTTCTGTCTATTCTTACGGCTTTACTGTTTATTTTCAAACTCATGATTGATGTCTAACCTTTGTTCTATAGTCATTTTCTTTATTGAAATTGCATTCAGTGGATTGTGCTCGTTCCATTCCTGACTGGAAACCAACATTTTCAGGTTAGCCATGGATTCACTTAGCTTGGGGAGTGACGGGTGTACTTGCAGACGAGCCTAGAAGATTAGTTAAATAGTCAAGTTATAGTCATTCAATATTTGTACAAGTTTATATTTTCCTGCAAATGTAAAACTTGTGATCATTGTAAATTAAATTAATTATGTGAATGAGCATCTTTGTGATTATGATCTTCATGGCCGTGACAGCGTACTACCGCCGACACTGCGGCGTAGGCTGGCTTGGACACGTCTCGTATCCGTTTAAAAAAAAATGGGTGCGGGTCGTGACACCCCCAACCGACCCACGTTCAGGAACTCGACAACGAGGTACCCTTTTTTTCGGCCTTGATTACTTCTCGCACGTTTGATCGTTTTGCTATTCGAAAGATGCTACGTATAGGCAATGTAACCCTCTTTGATTCCCTTCAAAGGGAATCAGCTATAACCCTTTGGTTTGCCAAGTAACTCGATGCAAAGTCGAGTAAAACTATGTCGAAAACAGAATTTGAATCCAGTTTCAAACCATCACTTAGAAGCCGGATTCTGAACTGTGTGTCGAGATTTTCAAAAACTAATTGAACACGTGTGAAGACAACATAACCCCGATTGAAATGCAACTTGTAGATCTATATTTCGATTTCTGTGTGAGAATTAAATCAGTGTTGAACTTGTGAGAAAAACTGCTTCGAAAGCATTACAAATTTTAGAATTTTGTACGATACGACGTACGCCCCGACAAATCGGGCGACGTGGTCGCATGCTATACACATCGAAAGGCGCGTATGGACGTTACGGACGTGTGGGAACTGACAGAACTCAGTTTCATCGCGTGTGCGCGACGAAATCAACGCGTATCCGTCGAGATACCCCCGTATCGATGTTTTACAAACTTGCCCATAACTTCGTGTACAGTCGTTGAATCGAGACAAAACTTGCGCCAACAGGTCCGGATCGAAATTTTGGTCCTGCATGCCAAGTTTGGTTCGATTCTGAGAAGGTCGAATCGGAATTCATTTTTGGCGGGCCCGCGACCCACTCAAACGGGCGATTTTGTACACGGCTCATCGGAATCGAAAACTGGACATACCTTTGAATTCCTCTCCTCAAACTGAAATCGTAGACATGTAGTTTGACGACTTTAGATACCATAGACTTTGGCACGCATTTCGGTGCAAAGCGGGTCCAACGGTGGACATCGTTTTGACCCAAAATTATGATTTTGCCCCTGTTCCAGAATTTAACTTTTGGACAGGCGTTTCCTAGGTATATCTTCTTCACCGAGATCATTTTTGATGTTTGTTTCAGCGTTTGGAGTCATCTGTAATTTGTGAGTTTTATGCTGACATTTGCTACTCTTGGATTTGCCCTTCTCGTACCGCATGCAAGATACCTTGCCACCTTACTCTGTGATTATTATATTCTTATTTTCAGTTGTTATTTTCAGCATTTGTTTCGTGATATTTAAACTGTGCATCCAAGTCACACTTGGGTGCAAGCGACTCTATCGGTCGTTTTTCTTACTTTATTTATTCTCTTGCATTTGATTTAGTTTATTGACCACCCATTGATGTTGAGGTATTGGTATATCTCATACGGCCTTGACACCTGTTCTATCACGTGATGTGAGTCACATGAAGCACACGTTTTTGTGTAGTCGGCTGGCCACCGATACGTATGGAGGGTGCGACGGATAGGAGTAATTGCCAATTGTATTGTATGTTAGAAGACTTGGCGGTTACTAGAGGTTCATATCAGTCATGGAGATGATGATACTAGGCATTGGGTGGGGAGAACAATACCTGACGTATGGGCTTCTTTACACTTCCATGATTACCTGTGCGCTCCTCCGGAGACGCAGGCTCCAGGCGCCCTATGACATTTTCCAGAGCGTTATGGACGTAGCCCCTTGCACATGGTGCCCTCTGACGCTTCCCTAGCGCTATGGACATAGGCCCCTGGTACCCTTTATGGGAACTATGCCGATCACATTTACAGCCAGGACTCATGAGTCGAAGGATTGTATCTCAACTGCATATTCACAGTAGAATGGTCAGGACCCGATTGCATGCATACCTTTTCTCTTATTATATTATCACAGTTTATATGGCATGGTATTTTCTTGTATCTTGCTATGTCCCCTGAGGACCTGGTTATCTCTCCAGGTTTAGACGATTTTCTACAGGAGTACGGAGCGACATTGGAGCTATCCTACATTGATGACGAGGCAGTCACTACCGATTTCTAGTTTATTCTATATTTGAGACAGTTGTAGACATTATTTTACATCTTTTTTCTTTCTATTTTGTGGAGGCTGGACTCCGATCTTGTGAGACTATTTTTCATAGCTGTTTGGAGTGAGTATGTTCACCCGTCTATCTTTTGATACTCTGCTTTATTCATTTGGACTTTATTATCTTCTATGTTGAGCTGTGATGAGATTAGATATGTTATTCTGGCCTGTGATTATTTTTATTTACAGCTTATGTGCATATATGAGGATTCCATATATTGGAGTATTCTTCGTATATGTGCAGCTGGCATGTTCACGTACTTAGTCCTATGTATTTTGGGACTGGGGTGTTACATATTTTTGTGGTGGCCCATGCAGGTCAGATTTAATATTGTTGGGTTACATTACTGTGCCCAACAAGCCTGCATATAGGAATAGGAATATCTCATACAGAACTACTACTATCTCTTGACTTCCAATCTTTTCGAAACTTCCTTGATTATTCGATTTACTTAATATCTAATCCTTCCTAATACCAACTTATCTTCCTCGTGTCAACAGTATGAATCTACGAAGCGGATGCACTTCTGCCTTGGCCCTCACATCTGGTGAGGAGAGTACTCCGGAAGGATATAATCCTCCCATGACTCCAGCGACACCCTTCCATTCAGGACTGTCGCAGCCTACTACGACACCGACGACAGAGTACCCAGAGGTCGCAGCACCCCCAGGCAGCCAGGCTGGACAGACCACTACCATACCACCGGGAGGGAATATACCATTGCCACCACCACCACCACCATTCCCTCAGCAATTTTCCCCACAGTCGGGACCTCAGATGCCTCCACCACCGACTAATGGGAGCCCTACTACTCAGTTTATGTATACCATGATGCAGGCAAAGTAGCAGCAGACTGAGCTGATGAGACAGACGATGATGGCAGCTATAGCTAGACCTCCACCACCACCTCCAGCACCAGTACCAGCACCGGCTCTACATCCCTATGAAGGCTCTATCAAGAATTTCACAGATTTGAACCCCAAGGCCTTTAGAGGGACGGAGAAGCAATTAGAGGTGTCACAGTGGCTTATTAGTACCGAGAAGCTACTAAAGGCTTCCCAGTTGCCAGCTCGAGATTGGATGACAGCAGTGGACCTACTGTTTGAAGATAATGCTCACCACTGGTGTAAGGCGGAAGAGAGACGATTAGGCACTGGGATCACCTGGAAGCAGTTCAATGATGCATTTTATGAGAGATTCTTCCCTATTCATGTTCGAGATGGTCTCTACGACTAGTTCCTCCATCTGAAGCAAGGGAATATAACAGTTGATGAGTATGACTCGGAGTTCAATCGACTGAGTCAATTTTGTGCGGGATTGATTCCGACAGAGTTAGATAAGGTGAGGAGATTTTACCAAGGGCTTACACCAGAGCTCAAGTCTTATACGACTACCCAGTCTCGAGTCTCCCATTCAGCTGTCTTGGAAAAAGCTCGTGCTCAGGAGATTCTTCGCAAGGAACAGTAGCAGACATCGAGACGCCATACCCTAGCAGTTACACCAGCCTGAGTCACTCAGAGTAGACCAATTAGGAGGGCCACAGGATAGTTCCAGCAGAGGCCCTCACCTTATCAGAAGCCCGTTTGCCATTACTGCAAAAAATAAGGACATCTCCAGAGCGACTGCAGGAATCTCCTCGGATTATGCTTGAGATGTGGATCCAATCAGCACATGCTCAAGGATTGTCCGGAGCAACCTGCAATAGTACAAGCTCGACAGAACCCGAGACCCACAGCCCCTGCTCTCCCAGTACCACGGCCCGTAGTAGGAGCACCTCGTCCACCATTGCCACCCCAAGGCGTACAGTACAACCAAGCCAGAGCTTAAGGCCTGGGATAGAATTATGGGCAGGCATTCTCACTTTCTGTTGAGGATATAGAGACATAGGCGGAGGTTGTAGCAGGTATGGTTCTAGTTGCATCTTTTTTCGCTATTATATTATTTGATACTGGAGCCACACATTCATTTATAGCCACTAGTTTTGCCACTAGACACAGCATTCCCATCACACCCTTAGCTAAGAATGTTAAAATCCTCACTGGAGGAGGAGTTGTACCTGTTAGTGGTGTTTGTAGACTTTGTCCTGTAGTGATAAATGGCAGAAAGATAATGGCACGACTTCTTGTATTCCCTATGTCGACATTTGATGTGGTTCTTGGAATGGACTGGTTGAGCCAGCCTTTCTCTCTCATAGACTTCCATAGGAGCAGTATTATCTTTAGGCCACCGAATGCGACAGAGTTTGAGTTCACCAAAGAAGACGGAGAGAGTTGTGATGCACCCACATCGGGAACTCACATGATGATGCTTGACACCCCTCAGCACCCTATTATCACCAAGTTCGAGGATGTATTCCCTGAGAAATTGCCAGGACTGCCACCTGACCGAGTTATTGAGTTTTCTATTGAGCTTATTCCAGGAGCCGAGCCTATTTCATCTCGAGTATATCGTCTGGCACCCAAGGAGTTGGTAGAGATGAAGACGCAGATTGATGACTTATTAGAGAAGGGATTTATTCGTGCCAGTGTGTCACCATGGGGAGAACCCGTTCTTTTTGTGCCTAAGAAAGACGGGACAGTGCGCATGTGCATCGACTACAGAGCATTGAATGCAGTGACGGTGAAGAACAAGTATCCCTTGCCGCGTATAGACGATCTATTCGATCAACTGAGTGGAGCAAAAGTATTCTCCAAGATTGACTTACGATCAGGCTATCACCAATTGAAGGTTCGGAAGAAAGATATTGCCAAGACGGCTTTTCGATCGAGGTATGGATACTACGAGTTCTTGGTCATGCCTTTCAGTTTAACCAATGCACCCGCAGTCTTTATGAATTTGATGAACAAGATCTTTCACCAATACTTGGACCAATTTGTAGTAGCCTTTATAGACGATATCTTGATTTACTTCAAGAGTCGAGAGGAGCATGAGCAGCATCTACGGATAGTTTTAGGAACATTGAGGAACGAGAGACTTTTTACGAAGCTTACCAAGTGTGATTTCTTTCTCAAGGAGGTATCATTCCTTGGTCATATTGTTACAGGCGATGGTATATCAGTAGACCCAGAGAAGATCACAGCAGTCAAATCATGGCCCGCTCCCACCACAGCTTCTGAAGTGAGAAGTTTCCTCGGACTTGCAGGTTACTACCGACGGTTCGTAGAAGATTTCTCTCGAATAGCGGGGCCTATGACTCGATTAACTTGCAAGGATCAAGAGTTTGTATGGACAGACGAGTGTCAAGCCGCTTTTGACAAATTGAAGAAACGATTGACCACAGCACCGATCTTGACACTACCATCGGGCCCAGAAGGATTTGTGATCTACAACGACGCATCCGGGAAGGGATTAGGATGTGTATTGATGCAGCACGGTCGGGTAGTAGCATATGCATCGCGACAGTTGAGAGTGCATGAGAAGAATTATCCGACCCACGATCTAGAGCTCGTAGCGGTTATCTTTGCTTTGAAGCTATGGAGACACTACTTGTACGGCGAGAAGGTTGATATCTACACTGATCATAAGAGCCTCAATTACGTGTTCACACAAAAAG
Organism: Iris pallida; assembly: GCA_029216955.1. Taxonomy (NCBI): domain Eukaryota; kingdom Viridiplantae; phylum Streptophyta; class Magnoliopsida; order Asparagales; family Iridaceae; genus Iris; species Iris pallida. Next base: position 19,921 of record JANAVB010021099.1, read on the forward strand.
AGTTGAATATGCGACAGCATCGTTGGTTGGAGTTGATGAAGGATTATGAGATCGAGCTTCATTATCATCCGGGCAAGGCTAATGTCGTGGCAGACGTATTGAGCGGTAAGCCCATGGCACACTTTTTGACTACACAGAAGAATTTTTTAGAGACTTGGAGCAACTTGGTATTGAGGTAGTAGTACCTGGAGCAGACAGCGTATTAGCTAACCTTTAAGTACAATCATCACTGGTAGAGCGCATCAAGGCAGCATTGCCTAATGATGCTAGATTTCGAAGGCTGAAAGAGAGGACTGAAGCAGGAGAGCAGACAGGTTTGAGGATCCACCCAGATGGGACACTGCGATGTGGTGATCGCATTTATGTACCCAATGGAGATCTACGGCAGAAGCTGATGGCCGAGGCTCACAGTTCGACTTATTCTACTCATCCCGGAGGGACCAAGATGTATCGTGACTTACGACAATATTATTGGTGGAATGGAATGAAACGAGAGATAGCTCATTTCGTTGCCAAGTGCTTAGTATGCTAACAAGTTAAGGCGGAGCACCAGAGGACGGCCGGATTATTGTAGTCGCTACCCATTCCCGAGTAGAAGTGGGAGCACATTACTATGGATTTCGTCACGGGTTTTCCTCGGAGTCGTAGGGGACGTGACGCAGTATGGGTGATTGTTGATAGACTTACGAAGTCAGCCTATTTCTTATCTTTAGAGTGGGGCAGTCGACATAGGTATTGGCAGAGATGTATATTGAGCAAATTGTGAGATTGTATGGTGTGCCTGTTAGTATTGTGTCGGACCGTGACTCGAGATTTACTTCGCATTTTTGGAGGAGCATGCAAGAGAGTTTAGGCACGCGATTGAAGTTTAGCACATCGTATCATCCGCAGACAGACGGCCAGTCAGAGCGTACCATTCAGACGCTAGAGGATATGCTGAGAGCGTGTATGCTTGATTTTGGCGGTTCGTGGGAGGACCATCTTCATCTTATTGAGTTTTCCTACAATAATAGCTATCAAGAGAGCATCCAAATGGCTCCGTTTGAAGCATTGTATGTAGGAAGTGTCAGTCTCCTGTTTGTTGGAGCGACATAGGAGAGCGACAACTATTGGGACCCGAGTTGGTCTTGAGCACAGTAGAGACAGTGAAGAAGATTCAAGACCACCTGCGAGCAGCGCAGGATCGTCAGAAGCGGTGGGCAGATAATCGTCGTCGACCCTTGGAGTTCAAAGAGGGTGACCATGTGTTCTTGAATATATCCCCCACTAGAGGCATGATTCGATTCGAAGGACGTGGCAAATTGAGTCCAAGGTACATCGGCCCATTCGATATCTTGGAACGTGTTGGAGAGGTTGCCTACAGATTGGCACTGCCATCGTCGCTAGAGGGAGTGCATGACGTATTCCACGTGTCACAGCTGAGGAGGTACGTGGCAGACAGCAATCATGTGCTTGATCACTCCGTGATCACATTTGGACCGAGTTTATCGTACGAAGAGCAACCAGTAGGTATCCTCGATCGCCGAGTGAAGGTGTTACGGAATCAATCTATTCCATTGGTTCGCGTGGCATGGAAGCATCACTCGCGAGGAGAGTCTACTTGGGAGCGCGAGGACAACATCCGAAACCGCTACCCGCATTTGTTCGAAGGCGAATGTATGTCATGTAATTATATTTTCATGCATTGCATTTGATCCCCCGACCTTAGTTTAATTTCGAGGACGAAATTTTCTTTAAGTTGGGTAGGATGTAAACCCCCAATATTTTTTTAATTATTTTAGTATTTTAAAAATAAATTTTTTCGATATTATTTGGAATTAATGTGGTAATTGGTATATTCGTAATTATAGATATATATTATGTGTATGATTGTGCTTGATATATTTTTAATTTTTAATAAATATAGTCTACAATTATTACAAATATTTTTGTTACTTAATTAAGACATTTGGAAATTTTCTTGTGAATATATACATATATATATATATATATATATATATATATATATATATATATGTATTGTTATTAAAAATATATATATATAAACTTGCAGTGGTGGGCCGAAACCCCCTCCCCCCCACAAACGGCAGCAGCTAAAGCTGCAGGGGGAGAGGGGACCCGACCCCTAACCCAATCCACACACATGGCCCGACCCCACCTCCTAACATTTTACATAGCAGCTACAGCTGCTATGGTGAAACCGAGCACCACTCGGATTAAAACTCGAGCCCATATGTATTTTTCCTATTGCGAATAGGAATGCAAACAGCGGCTTGGTATATATATATATTCACCCACAACAAACCAAACCCTAACTCCTTCCCATCTCTTCTCCACCTCTACCCCAAGGCCGTCGACCTCCCGGCGCACACCCCAGGCGCCGGACAACCACCGCGCCACCGCCAGGATCGCCGGAGCGCCGCCCCCAACCGACCCCCGTTCAGGAACTCGACAACAAGGTACCCTTTTTCGGCCTTGATTACTTATCGCACATTTGATCAATTTACGATCCGAAAGATGCTACGTGTAGGCAATGTAACCCGCTTTGAGTCCCTTCAAAGGGAATCGGCTATAACCCTTTGGTTAGACAAGTAATTCGATGCAAAGTCGAGTAAAACTCTATCGAAAACAGAATTTGAATCCAGTTTCAAACCACCACTTAGAAGCCGGATTCTGAACTGTGTCGGGATTTTCAAAAACTAATTGAACACGTGTGAAGACAGCATAACCCCGATTGAAACGCAATTTGTAGATCTATATTTCGATTTCTGTGTGAGAAATAAATCAGTGTTGAACTTGTGAGAAAAACTGCTTCGAAAGCATTAAAATTTTTAGAATTTTGTCCGATACGACATACGTCCTAACAAACCGGGGGATGTGGTCGCATGCTATATGCATCGAAAGGCGCATATGGACGTTGCGGACGAGTGGGAACTGACGGAACTCAGTTTCGTCGCGTGCGCACGACGAAATCAACGCGTATCCGTCGAGATACCCCCGTATTGACGTTTTGCAAACTTGCCCATAACTTCGTGTCAGTCGTCGAATCGAAACGAAACTTGCGCCAATAGGTCCGAATCGAAATTCTGGTCCTGCATGCCATGTTTGGTTCGATTCTGAGAAGGTCGAATCGGAACCCATTTTTGGCGGGCCCGTGACCCACTCAAACGGGCGATTTTGTACACGGCTTATCGTAATCCAAAACTAGATATGCCGTTGAGTTCCTCTCCTCAAACTGAAAATGTAGACATATAGTTTGACGACTTTAGAGACCATAGACTTTGGCACGCGTTTCGGTGCAAAGTGGGTCCAACGGCGGACATCGTTTTAACCCGAAATTACGATTTTGCCTCTATTCCAGAATTTGACATTTGGACAGGCATTTCCTAGGTATATCTTCTTCACCGAGATCATTTTTGATGTTTATTTTAGCATTTGGAGTCATCTGTGATTTGTGAGTTTTGTGTTGACACTTGCTACTCTTGGATTTGCCCTTCTCGCACCGCAGGCAAGATACTTTGCCACCTAACTCTGTGATTATTATATTCTTAATTTCAGTTGTTATTTTCAGCATTTATTTCGTGATATTTAAACTGTGCATCCAAGTCACACTTGGGTGCAAGCGACTAAATCGGTCATTTTTTTGCTTTATTTATTCTCTTGCATTTGACTTAGTTTATTGACCACCCATTGATGTTGAGGTATTGGTATATCTTATACGGCCTTGACACCTATTGTATCACGTGATGTGAGTCACAAGTAAGACACATTTTTGCGTAGTCGGCTGGCCACCGATACGTATGGAGCGTGGGACGGATAGGAGTAACTGCCAATAGTATTGCATGTTAAAAGACATGGCGGTTACTAGAGGTTCATATCAGTCATGGAGATGATGATACTAGACATTATGTAGGGAGAACAATAACTGACGTATGGGCTTCTTTACACTTCCATGATTACTTGTGCGCTCCTCCGGAGATGCAGGCTCCAGGCGCCCTCTGACGTTTCCCAGAGAGTTATGGACGTAGCCCCTTGCACATGGTGCCCTCTGACGCTTTTCGAGCGTTATGGACGTAGGCCACTGGTACCCTTTATGGGAACTATGCCGATCCCATTTACAGCCAGGGCTCATGCGTCGAAGGATAGTATCTTAACTGCATATTCACAGTAGAATGGTCATGACCCGATTGCATGCATACCTTTTCTCTTATTATATTATCACAGTTTATATGGCATGGTGTTTTCGTGTATCTTGCTATGTCCTCTGAGGACCTGGTTATCTCTCCAGGTTTAGACAATTTTCTACAGGAGTACGAAGCGGCATTGGAGCTATCCTACATTGATGATGAGGCAGTCACTACCGATTTCTAGTTTATTCTATATTTGAGACAGTTGTAGACATTATTTTATATCTCTTTTCTTTCTATTTTGCGGAGGCTGGACTCCGATCTTGTGAGACTATTTTTCATAGCTGTTTGGAGTGAGTATGTTCACCCGGCTATCTTTTGATACTCTGCTTTATTCATTTGGACTTTATTATCTTCTGTGTTGAGCTGTGATAAGATTAGATATGTTATTCTGGCCTGTGATTATTTTTATTTACAGATTATGTGCATATATGAGGATTCCATATATTGGAGTATTCTTCGTATATGTGCAGTTGGCATGTTCACGTACTTGGTTCTATATATTTTGGGACTGGGGCGTTACATTAACAGCAGCATTCCCAGCTTACATGGCTGTCCCTTGCTCCTGAAAACCTGTCCCCAATTGCGACATTACTGTCCAATAAAACAGTCCATAAATATCTGCCCATTTAGCCTATATGGCTGTCAAAACAGTCTACTAATACACCCATTTCACCCCTACATACACAGCCCCTTACACTTACAAACCTGTCCAGTTTTCCCCATTTAGTTGGCTATCCCAACAGTCCAGTTTGGCCATCATTTGGCTGTCCAAAACAGCCCAAGAATTCCCCTTGATGGCTGTCCTAAAATAGTCCTTGGTTGCCCCATTTCTAGCCCCAATTTCCTGTCCATTTATACCACATGTTAGCCCAAACATAGCACCATATCAGTCCACATTTCTTCATATGTGTTGTCCCAAAAATTCCAGCATGTTGACTGTCCCTTTGCCCCTAAAATCAGTCCCAAAAATACTACTTTAGCCCAGTTTTTAGCCTATATTGGCTGTCCTTTATTGCTCCACATTTCAGTCCTATATACCACTATAAATCAGTCCATGAAACCACTCCATATCAGTCCCCTTCTAGCAAGTTTGTGGGTGTGTGTAATGAGTGTAGCTAGTAACACATAGTTTAGCTTGTGTGTGTGTGTGAGAGCCTAGAGTGTATAGCTAGTGGCCTATAGGTTAGCCTATGTGTAAACTAATAAGACACCTATAGGAAAGCCTATTAGAGTGTGATATTGTGAGAGTGTTGTGTGTGAGTGCTAAAGTGATGTGAGGAGTGGTATATGATTCATGGTAAGGTATTGGTAGGGTAATATAGGTTTTGCCTAGAAATAGGGTATTGGAGTCTAGAGTCTAAGATAGGGCTAGAACTTGATTCCTTTGGTTGGTAATGATCAAATATGGTGCTCATAGACTAGTTTTGACGTCGGTTGACCTTTTTGACCAAAAGTCAACAAATGTTAACTGAGAGTCAAACTTAGCCTTTAAGCGACCAGATTTGATCGAAACCAAACCAGAGTTGACCAGTTGACTAAAAGTCAACAGTTGGTCAACATTAGACTAGTTTGACCTGTGGTTGACCTAGAGTTGACCCGAGTTGACCAGAGTTGACTTTTGAACCAAAAGTCAACTTTAAGTCAACCTTTGACCCCGTTTGACCTAGTTTGACTTGGATCAACTCCCAGTAACCTAGTATGACCTAGTATGACTCAGTCTGACCTAGATTGACCTATTTTTAACTTAGACATGCATTCATTACTTGAATTAGTTTCCTTTTTCAGTATTAAGCCCTGATTGACTCATAATATCTTATTTTAGGTCTGTGATCACTCTGAGCGTCTGTTCACCTTATCAGCTCAGGACTACAGGCGAGTATATCCGATTCAGTTGTAGTATTTTACATGATTCATTACACGACGGTTCACGGACTAGTATACGTCGGATCCTGTCATGAGATATTATTCCTAGACTTTCTTGGTATATGGGTATATGATATTTCTGTGTTTCCTGTACTTATATAGACATTGATTTGGGAGTAGGCTGGCCCCCTACTCTCGAACCCTTTGTCATGACATACCATGTCCGGATCCGTGATACTATTCGGGGATGGAGGAATTATTAGGGGTTATATGATCAAAGCCTTCCTGTAACTATATTGCTAGCGCCACCCTCACCTCACGTAGGGTGTAGCAGATACCCCATTACCAGTTATCCAGGTTGGACGGCATGACTCTCCGTTGAGGACACCGCGGATTGCCGGGCCAAGTGGATAACTCTCTCTTGACTCCCTAGCCGATCGCATATCGCTTTAATAGTTCAAATCACCTTTTACATTTATTAGCGTATCTTATATTCTAGTTCAGCTTTACTTTCTGTACTTCTCACCATAATATGATTCTATTACTCACATGCTCTACCTGTCTTTATACTGTACCATAATTTGAGACTAAGTCCTGTTTGAAAGAAAGGTTACAACTTTGGTCCTTGTTTGGTTCAAGGGTTGTAACTCGGCTTTCAAATGGTTCCCAAGTCGCCTATATCTTTGTCTTGTATTTCATTATTGCTGTCTCTTATAGTATTTCTCAATTCATATGAAATTGCTGTTGGTGTTTGTACTTGCTCATTTTTTTGACAGGATACCGTTGACAAATTTTACAGATGATTCAGAGGCTGATTGCCCGACCTACTATAGGGTTGAGTCTGATGGATTAGACTTAGACCGTGGCTTGTTGGTAGAGCCACTAGACTTTGCTCACCCTGAGTAGCATAGTTTAGTTAGGTTTGCCTGGCCTGCGAGCCAGCTAGTACATTTCATTTTGTGGTATGTTATATATTTTTGTAAGACTCTGGATGTTTGTGTTTAGCTCTAACTTGTGGATCTTGGACTCATTTACTGTTTATCTATCATTTTCTCTTCCATGCTATCTACCTTAGTTTTGATATATGTGATTGAGACTTTATTGCTATGTTACCTCCATTCGGAGTGTATATACTGTACAGGTACATTTATATATTTTAGTCGTAGTATTTACAGACCTTATACACAGCGTTCTACCGCCGATTCTGTGGCGTAGGCTGGATGTAACCACGTGCTCGTGCCACTCTTCAGGGTGCGGGTCGTGACACATTTTTATGGTGGCCCATGCAGGTCTGTATCGCAATTAATACGATCTCGTGATGGTGCTCGACTTAGAGTACTAATTACGAGCCTGCGATTAGGACATAGGATCTAGGGTATGATAGGAGTTACTCAATCACATGTTAGGAAATTCCTGATCTTTTGATTACCATGACAAATTCTTTTGCATTGAATTTAATTATCCTTCTTTGATATTCCTATCATGTGCCATATTGATTCCTTGTTTCAATCTATCCTCAGGATGATGATCACTCGCTCTCAGGCAGTGGGTTCTAGCGCTGTACTGGAGAGGCCCGATCCGGCTGGTCTTCTACCTCCGGCTACGGGAGCTGCACTTGAGGGAGCTGCCACCTCAGTTCCTGCCCTTCCGGCGGGAGCAGCAGTAGAGACGGTTCAAGGAGGTCTTCCACCTCCAGCAGCGGGACCGTCCATGGTCGTCCCTGATATTCTTCCACCGCCGCCTCAGTTACCGACAGATACCCAGGGGATGATGGCCCTTCTGCAGCAGATGTTGCAGACTCAGAACACATAGGCGGAGTTGTTACGACGGACAATGGAGAGCTCACATCAGCTAGCGATGGCAGCAGTGGAGAGAGGTGCACCGGCTACAGTTTAGGGAGCACCAATACAGCAGCAGGGTCAGGGGAGGCCCGGTACACACCTCAACTTCAGGAAGATGAACCCGCGGGAGTTCAAGGGTACCGAGGGTATCCTATACGCGGACGACTGGCTAGAGGATGTCCAGCGGAGTCTGGAGTTGGCAGAGGTCCCGAGAGGTCTGTGGGTGACTTCTGTAGCGAGCCAGTTTTTTGATATAGCGCTGAGTTGGTACCGCACAGATCCACGTGCGTCAGTGAGGGGTTTATCTTTGGAGAACTTCAGGAAGCTCTTTAAGGAGAAGTTCTACCCAGATGTAGCCTTAACAGATTTGGAGGGGCAGTTTGCCAATCTGGTACAGGAGAACTCGTCGGAAGACGAGTATGCAGCGGAGTCCTTCTGCCTGAGCAGGTTTGCACCTAGTTTGGTCCAGGATGAGGGGTGCAAGGCCCGAAAGTTCCGGAGGGGCCTTATACATGCAGTACGCACTCGCACCTCTGGGAGACGTGACGCGACCTTCGAGCAGATCCTTATGGAGGCGCAGATTGCAGAGGAGGACTTCGGCCTCAAGCCGAATAGGGGCAGTGACGCTCTTGGAGCTAGTTCGAGTGCAAGGCCGGCGAAGCACCCACATTTCCAGCATAGGCAGTTCCAGCAGCAGCAGCCTCAGTTGTAGTTTCAGCAGGCACCGGCGCGTGCCCAGCAGCACCAGGGTCAGGGTCAGGGTCAGAGGCCGGCTACACAGTGTAACTTCTGTGGGAAACCAGGGCATACTAGAGAGGTTTGCAGGAAGAGGTTGGGCGTCTGCTTATACTGTGGGGTGCCCGATCACCAGCTGAAGGACTGCCGTATTAGCGGAGTCCGAGGAGGCCAGGACAGAGCGCAGCCGACCAGAGGACCAGCAGTTCAGCAGAGAGGTCCTCCACTTCAGACTCAGTAGCAGCATTTTGTGCAGCACCAGAGGGGAGCCCCTGCGGGCAGAGTGTTTACCCTGACAGCAGAGGAGAAGACAGAGCCAGTAGGCGATGTAGTGGCAGGTCACGTTCTTCTTGGTTAATTCCCTGCATTTACCTTATTTGATTCCGGTACCTCTCATAGCTTTGTGTCTGTCTCCTTTGCTCTGAGGCATAATATTATTGCTGAACCTTTGGGTAGGACTTACAAGATATTGACCGGGGGAGGCATCATCCTGGTCAACAATATCTGCAAGGGGCGGAGAGTTACTGTAGGAGGCCGAGTTTTGGGTGCATACTTGCTCGTAATGCCCCTTTCGAGGTATGATATGGTACTCAGAATAGATTGGTTGAGCATGCACCATGCTACTATAGACTCTAGAGGAGGTAGGATTCTGTTTAGGCTGCCGGGAGAGCTAGAGATTGTGTTTGCTAGAGGAGCAGCTGAGCCGGGAGATGGGTTCTGCGGAGATTTACTGGAGGGGCAGACATTGCCTCATCCATTCATAGCTGACTTCATGGATGTTTTTTCTGAGGAGTTGCCTGGGATGCCGTCGGATAGAGACATTGAGTTCTCTATAGACTTAGTGTCGGGCGTTGAGCCTATCTCACAGCAGGTCTATAGGGTCAACAACAGCGAGTTGGCAGAGCTGAAGAAGCAGGTCGACGAGCTGCAGGACAAAGGATTCATTAGATCCAGTTCATCGCCTTGGGGAGCGCCAGTCCTGTTTGTACCGAAAAAGGATGGTATGATGTGCATGTGTATCAATTACAGGGCGCTCAACAACCTCACTATCAAGAACAAGTACCCATTGCCGAGGATCGACGACTTGTTCGATCAGTTGAGCGGTGCCAAGGTGTTTTCAAAGATAGATCTGAGGTCCGGCTATCATCAGCTGAAGTTGAAGCAGGAAGATATTCCGAAGACAGCTTTTCGGACTCGGTACGGCCAGTACAAGTTTACTGTGATGCCATTTAGGTTGACCAATGCCCCAGCTGTGTTCATGAACTTGATGAACAAGGTATTCTATCAGTACCTTGACAAGTTCATGGTGGTCTTCATAGACGACATCCTGGTCTACTCAAAGACGCCGGAGGAGCACGGGGAGCATCTGAGGATTGTGCTCGAGACTTTGAGAATGGAGCAGTTGTATGGGAAGCTATCGAAGTGTGAGTTCTTCCTAGACCAGGTCGAGTTCTTGGGTCATGTTGTGATCGAGTATGGGATCTCAGTTGACCAGAAGAAAATTGTTGTGGTAGAGTCTTGGTCTACGCCCAGTACAGTTGTCGAGATTCGGAGCTTTCTAGGATTGGCGGGCTACTATCGGAAGTTCGTCCAGGATTTCTCGTGGATCGCGGAGCCGATGACTAGACTCACCAGGAAGGACGTGGAGTTCGTCTGGACTGAGGAGTGTCAGGCCGCCTTCGATGAGCTGAAGAAGAGGTTGACATCAGCTCCGATCTTGACATTACCGTCTGGGACCGGTGGTTTCTCGATTTACAGCGACGCTTCTGGCCGGGGTCTGGGTTGTGTACTTCAGCAGCACGGGAAGGTGATTGGCTATACATCTAGGCAGTTATGTCCTCATGAAAAGAACTACCCGACTCACGATCTGGAGTTAGCCGCAGTCATCTTTGCCCTGAAGTTATGGAAGCAATATCTGTATGGAGAGCGGGTTGAGATCTTTACTGATCACAAGAGGTTGAAGTACGTGTTTACTTAGAAAAAGCTGAACATCCGGCAGAGACGTTGGCTCAAGCTGATAAAGGATTTCGATATCGCCTTGTAGTACCATCCAGGAAAGGCTAACGTAGTTGCAGATGCCTTGAGTAGGTATCCATAGCTATGTACCTGACATCAGACCGTTATCTTTTGGCTGACTTGGACAGTTTGGAAATTAAGGTGATTATTCCGAGCATGGAGGTGCAGATGTGGGGTTTACAGATTCAATATGAGTTGATGGACAGTGTCAGATCAGTACAGTATGATGATGTTGCCCTGAGGTGCATCAGGGAGCAGGTGCAGGCACGGCTGCTTGATGATTTCTCTATTGCCGGAGATGGGTCGCTGCGGCACGGTGCTAGACTGTGCATTCCGAGTGGGGAGCTTCGGGAGGAGGTTCTTCAGGAGGCACATCGCTCTCATTACTCTATGCATCCTATTGCCAACAAGATGTACAGAGATATGTGGGAGCACATTTGGTGGTACGGCATGAAGTACGAGGTAGCTCAGTTTGTATCTCGCTGCTTGGTTTGTCAGCAGGTGAAGGCCGAGAGGCAGAGGCCTGGTGGATTGCTACAGCCACTACCCATTCCTGAGGGGAAGTGGGAGCATATCACCATGGACTTTGTATCCGGACTTCCACGATCTCCTGGAGGGAAAGACGCATTTTGGGTCATAGTTGGTAGATTGACCAAGTCGACCCACTTTTTGCCTTTCAAGGTGGGATTGTCTACGAAGAGGTTGGAAGAGCTGTATGTTCGTAAGATCGTACGATTGTATGGGGTTTCTGTGAGCATAGTTTTAGATCGGGATAGCCGTTTCACTTTCTACTTCTTGAGGAGTTTGCAGGCTAGCTTGGGCACCTCGCTCAAGGTTAGTACCGCTTATCACCCCCAGACAGACGGACAGTCGGAGAGGTCTATCCAGACTTTGGAGGATATGCTTCGCACGTATGTGCTAGATCTCGGAGGTTCTTGGGAGGATCATCTTCACCTGGTAGAGTTTGCTTATAACAACAGCTACCAGGCCAGTATAGAGATGTCGCCATTCGAGGCTCTATATGGACGGAGATGCTGTACTCCCTTGTCATAGGACAATGTTGGCGAGAGGGTGCTGCTTGGACCGGAGATGGTAGTGATGCAGCTGAGAAGGTCAGGTTGATTAGGGACAGACTTCGGGCGGCTCAGGATAGGCAGCGGCATTGGGCCGATAGCCACCGGAGACCCTTAGAGTTCGAGGTTAGTTCCAGTTCCTGTTTGTGATGATTGTGATTTTGTTTGTCCTGTGTGCTGAATTTGTTCTATGTCTAGGTTGGTGCTTGGGTGTTCCTGAAGATTTCTCCGATACGGGGCATGATTTGCTTTGGCGGAGGCAAAAAGCTTAGTCCGCGCTACATTGGACCTTTCACTATCGTTGAGAGGGTCAGTGCAGTGGCTTACCGGCTAGACTTGCCGCCTACGCTAGAGGGGGTACACAACGTGTTCCATGTGTCGTAGCTGAGACGGTACGTGGCGGACCCCAGCCATGTATTGGGCCATTCAGCGATCGAGGTGGGGCCTACTCTTCACTATCCAGAGCAGCCAGTGGAGATTCTGGATCGTAGGGAAAAGGTGCTCCGGAACCAGGTTATACCCTTGGTTCGTGTTGCATGGAGGCATCACTCTCCAGGTGAGTCTACCTGGGAGAGAGAGGACGACATGCGAGAGCGTTTCGCTTATCTCTTCGAGCCCTGAGGTATAATTTTGTTTCTGCATGTGATTCAGTGTATGTTTGTTTTAATTTTGAGGACAAATTTTTTTTAAGGTGGATATATTTGTCACGCCCAATTTTCATGAACAGGGGTATTTTGTTAATTTTCCACTTTAAAATTATTTTGGAATTATTTATTTATTTATTGTATTATTTTGGCGTTGTTTGAGTCGGGTTCGAATTTCAACTCATTCTGACTTGTATCGAGGACCCGGGGTAGTTTTGACTCTAGCGGGCCCACACACTAGTTAGCCATGGCCCACATGTTAGTTATTTTAGTTAGTGACTAGGCTAAATTATTTTGGTCAGGATTAATTAAATTATAGTTAGTTGGAATGACCAAACTACCCCCGACTTAAACCCCTTTCCATGTATTAGTAAATAGACTAGAGAGGGGGGGCTTTTGGACTTTTCCTAATAAGACAAAACCTCCTTTTGGCCGGCCACATTAGCATAGATAGACTCCATCATCCAACATTATGCACTCCTTCATTCTCTCTCTTGTTCTTCCCCAAATTAGTTAGAGAGCAATCCCTAATCAAACCATCACCAAATCCTTTAATTTCTCCACCAAATCTTCTTCTTTGCTTCTCCATTCTAGCCGAGGAGGGAGCTACTCAAGTTTGAGAGGATTCAGAGCTTGTTCGTGTCCGTTTGGGATTCCTACGTGTCGGTGGCGTATCGGGATCGATTCGAGTCACCGAGAGGTATAAATCCCTTCCTTTCCACATTTCTCTCATGCATTAGAATGGTTTTGACCTATAGGAATGACCCCATGGTTTTGTGCCCATTGGTGTCTATTTTGTGTCCATTTCGTGTCCATTTTGTGTCCATTTGTAGAGGTATCCTATGTGTCGGATCGTGTCCTAATGGAGAAAACCCTATTTGGACACATGTAGAATTATTGGTATATTGATTTAATGTGTTCTAATTTTTATTCCAGATTTTCATGTGTTTAGAATGAGTTTTCCTATGTATCTTAATGTATCATAATGTTAATATATATATATATATATGTGTGTGTGTGTGTGTGTGTGTGTGGTGATATATATATATATATATATATATATATATATATATATATATATATATATATATATATATATATATATATATATATATTCATATTACGGTTTATATATATATGTGGATATAATTAATGGTGGGAATGTGTATATGGTTGTGTTGGTAGTGGGTACATAGAGGGGTCGGCCAAGCATGGGAGAGTTAGTGTGTGTGTTTGTGTTGGTTAAGTTGTATGTATGTGTGGTGTTTGAGAATTGGTGTGAGAGGTTGTGAGAGTGGGGAATTTGTGATATGTGTGAGATAGAGAGATGAGATTTGGAGTGTCAAAGAGGGGGAGGAAAAATCCCATTTCCTGCTGCCCTTAACAGCAGCATTCCCAGCTTACATGGCTGTCCCTTGCTCCTGAAAACCTGTCCCCAATTGCCACATTATTGTCCAATAAAACAGTCCATAAATAGCTGCCCATTTAACCTATATGGCTGTCAAAATAGTCCACTAATACACCCATTTCACCCCTACATACACAGCCCCTTACACTTACAAACTGTCCAGTTTTCCCCATTTAGTTGGCTTTCCCAACGGTCCAGTTTGGCCATCATTTGGCTGTCCAAAACAACCCAGGAATTCCCCTTGATGGCTGTCCTAAAACAGTCCTTGGTTGCCCCATTTCCAGCCCCAATTTTCTGTCCATTTACACAACATGTTAGCCCAAACATAGCACCATATCAATCTATATTTCTTCAAATGTGCTGTCCAAAAAATTCCAGCATGTTGACTGTCCCTTTGCCCCTAAAATCAGTCCCTAAAACACCATAAAACCAGTCCACTTCAGCCCAATTTTTAGCCTATATTGGTTGTCTTTTATTGCTCCACATTTCAGTCCTACATACCACTATAAATCAGTCTATGAAACCACTCCATATCAGTCCCCTTTTAGCAAGTTTGTTGGTGTGTGTAATGAGTGTAGCTAGTAACCCATAGTTTAGCTTGTGTGGGTGTGAGAGAGCCTAGAGTGTATAGCTAGTGGCCTATAGGTTAGCCTATGTGTAAACTAATAGGACACCTATAGGAAAGCCTATTAGAGTGTGATATTGTGAGAGTGTTGTGTGCGAGTGCTAGAGTGATGTGAGGAGTGGTTTATGATTCATGGTAAGGTATTGGTAGGGTAATATAGGTTTTGCCTAGAAATAGGGTATTGGAGTCTAGAGTCTAAGATAGGGCTAGAACTTGATTCCTTTGGTTGATAATGATTAAATATGGTGCTCATAGGCTAGTTTTGACGTCGGTTGACCTTTTTGACCAAAAGTCAACAAAAGTCAACCGATAGTCAAACTTAGCCTTTAAGCGACCAGATTTGACCGAAACCAAACCAGAGTTGACCAGTTGACTGAAAGTCAACAGGTGGTCAACATTAGACTAGTTTGACCTAGGGTTGACCTAGAGTTGACTTTTTGACCAAAAGTCAATTGTAAGTCAACCTTTGATCCCGTTTGACCTAGTTTGACTTGGATCGACTCCCAGTAACCTAGTATGAACCAGTATGACCTAGTATAACTCAGTCTGACCTAGATTGACCTAGTTTTGACTTAGACTTGTATTCATTACTTGAATTAGTTTCCTTTTTCAGTATTAAGCCATGTTTGACTCATAGTATATTATTTTAGGTCTGTGATCACTCTGAGCGTCTGTTCACCTTATCATCTCAGGACCACAGGCGAGTACATTCACTGATAGTTTTTATTGTCTTCATATCTACTATACCCGATTCAGTTGTAGTGTTTTACATGATTCCTGACACGACGGTTCACGGACTAGTATACGTCGGATCCTGTCATGAGATGTTATTCCTAGACTTTCTTGGTATATGGGTATATGATTTTTTTGTGTTTCCTGTACTTATATCGACATCGATTTGGGAGTGGGCTGGACCCCTGCTCTCGAACCCTGTGTTATGACGTGCCATGTCCGGATCTGTAATACTATTCGGGGATGGGGGAATTATTAGGGGTTATGTGATCAAAGCCTTCCTGTAACAATATTGCTAGCGCCACCCTCACCTCACGTAGGGTGTAGCAGATACCCTATTACTAGTTATCCAGGTTGGACGGCATGACTCTCCGTTGAGGACACCGTGGATTGCCGGGCCAAGTGGATAACTCTCTCTTGACTCCCTAGCCGATCACATATCGCTCTAATAGTTCAAATCACCTTTTATATTTATTAGCGTATCTTATATTCCAGTTCAGCTTTACTTTCTGTACTTCTCACCTTGCTATGATTCCATTACACACATGCTCTACCTGTCTTTATACTGTACCATGATTTGAGATTAAGTCCTGTTTGAAAGAAGGGTTACAACTCTGGTCCTTGTTTGGTTCAAGGATTATAACTCGTCTTTCAAATGGTTCCCAAGTCGTCCATATCTTTGTCTTGTATTTCATTATTGCTGTCTCTTATAGTATTTCTCAATTCATATGGAACTGCTGTTGGTGTTTGTATCTGCTCATTTTCCTGACAGGATACCGTTGACAAATTTTACAGATGATTCAGAGGCTGATTGCCCGACCTACTATGGGGTTGAGTCTGATGGTTAGACTTAGACTGTGGCTTGTTGGTAGAGCCACTAGACTATGCTCACCCTGAGTAGCATAGTTTAGTTAGGTTTGCCTGGCCTGCGAGCCAGCTAGTACATTTCAGTTTATAGTATCTTATATATTTTTCTGAGACTCTGGATGTTTGTGTTTAGCTCTGACTTGTGGATCCTGGACTCATTTACTGTTTATCTATTATTTTCTCTTCCATGATATCTACCTTAGTTTTGATATATGTGATTGAGACTGTATTGCAATGTCACCTCCATTCGGAGTGTATATACTGTACAGGTACATTTATCTGTTTTAGTCGTAGTATTTACAGACCCTATATACAACGTTCTACCGTCGATTCTGCGGCGTAGGCTGGACGTAACCACGTGCTCGTGCCCCTCTTCAGGGTGCGGGTCATGACAGTTTCTGTATAAAAACTCTTTCGTTCCCTCACTTTTTTTCAACATGAGGAGGGGTCATTATAGAAGATACGCCTAACCAAATGTAATATGAACATGGTAGGCCTAATGTTCACTGGGATGTAGAACAACAATTCAGAGGTATTATGAATGTGAACTGTTTTCTAGATAGCCATGATAATCATATGATCAATACGGAAAGAACAACTACTCAGAGGTAATATGGACATGATAGCCGCATCGTCTGGGTGTAGAGGAGCAATCCAGAGGTAATATGGACGTGAAGTGCTTCATCTACTGGAGGGAAGATATAGAAGAAAGGAATCCTTTTACCAGAACCCATAGGCACTCTTAGGGGATGCGAGAGCCAATGCCGGTTTCATTTTCAGGCGTAATACTTCTTTAGGAACTTGCTGTTGATGGGCATCATTAGCAAGTCACCATTTGGTTTGGCTAGTCGATAAGCACCGTTGGAGTATACCATTTCTATGATGAACGGTCCTCCCAACTTGGGCTTGAACTTCCCAGCCGTCTTGTGAGTCATCACCATCGGCCTTCGCACTGCTAAGACGAGGTCGCCCACTTGGTATGATCTTTCCCAGACTTTTTTGTTGATGGCCCCAGAAATACGAGCTTGGTAAAGCTCGATCTTTGCTGTGCTAGTAAGCATTTTTCATCCAACACATCCAACTCTTGTAATCGTCTGTGCTTGTTATCTTCATCAGTCAGCTGATTGGTGATAGCTACCCATAAGGACGGGATTTGAATCTCTAAGCACTACAAGAAAATATGGTTTCTGTGACATGTAATGTTGTCACAGAAGTTATAAAACTCGTCCAACACATCTTCTGTGATGAGTATAGTGACGACTTACTTTCGTAGCCTATACCACCATAGCTAAAAGTATAAGTAACGACCAAAAGTCGTTGTCACAGAAAGTTTTCTACTAGGACAAGAATATGTTGTCAGTGATAGTAAACTTTTTGTGACAACAAATGCATCACTAAAAATATTATAAGTGACGCACGATATTGTCACAAATAACATTTTATGGTAATTAAAAATAAATATATATTTTTTGACCAAAAAATATAAATTACTTCTGTGACGACGTTTGATATCACAAAACAATTTTAGTAACACTTTTATTGTTATCACAATAAACGTATATGTTTAGTGACAAGTACATGTCATCATTATAAACACTTGCAGTAACACTTTTATTGTTGTCACTATATACTTATATGTTTAGTGAATGTAAATGTTGTCACCGTAGTATACACTTTATATGTTTTGTGGCAAATCAATATTGTCACGAGTAAATTTTTTTCATTGTCATTATATATTGAAACACAAGAACACACTACACCAAAAAAAGGATTTATGAACGGTATAAATGTGTTCCTATTATTTTTAGGAATGCATAGTAACCATTCCTAAAAGTGGCGTTGCAAATATTTGGAACAGTTATTAGGCGTTCCAAACCTTTCATTTGGAACACTTGTTAGGTGTTCCTAGGTTTAGATTTGGAACACACCATTTGACGTTCCTATGCTAGTCCGGTAAACTAGTCAATCAATTAAAAGTAAATTACAAAAACAATAATAAAAACAAAATTACTTTTATAAACAATTTTATATAGTCTTCAATATATCTTTACAATTAAATTTTGAGTGTAATACACAAAAAATAGTGTTCCTTTTATTTTTGATAATCCTCTTTGGAGCCTCCAGGGCAGTTGACTCTTCCTTTCCAGCAGGTACAAAAACTATTATTTTCTTTTGAAGCTGTCTACTCATAAAAAAAACTTTAATTGCTTCCTTATGGTATCATTATTATCATCATCATCTCTTCCCTACATTTTAAACAAACAAAAATCTATTAGTATGAATTGGTATACTGATTAGTAGATCAAACACTAACATATATCCAGAGGAAACAAGCTTTTGCAACCTGGTTGCGTTTCAATAAACTTCTCTCCATCTCTTCCTCTTAACATTAATAAAAAAATAAGACAAACTCCGGTAAATTTTTGGTCAGCAATAGCCAAAAATTAGCACATATAAAAAACATAAACCATAAGAAACATAAATGTCAAAATATAATAGAATGAGGGTTTAATCAAATACTGAATACTACATTAATTCTAAGACAATGAAATCTTACAACTTTCTAAAATGCAGCATGATTCACTTATGTAATCTATTGAAGCTGCAGCAAGCTAAATTCTTACAAAAGTACTAAAAAGGCTGTAGTAAGTGGAAAGTAGAGGCATGCTGAATTTGCTTCAAACACACCTATGTCAGAGAAACAAGTGTAGGTTATATCCCCTGCTGGAGAGAAAACAGAAGGCAATGGAAAGAAAGGTTCACATAGCAACTCCACACCCTTTAAACAGGCTACGAGGACACCGGTAAATAGTGACAAGTCAAAGAATCAAAGTCACAAATCTGCTGGCTCGGTGACCTGCAAGTCATGCAGCAGGTATTTTAACTCAGACAATGCTCTTCAAGCTCAGACCAAGGCAAAGCACTCTGGTGCCAAGTGAGCATTTATGGACCAACACCCAGAAGTTTTTTAGAAGGCATTAGGATATTGTGTAGAGCTGGATGCAAGTATAGACACCATCATTTCTTAGGCTTGTTAAATTTTTGGGCATCATTATGTATCTCTTGCTTAAATTCATTCAAAATAAAATGATACATTGTAGAAAAGAAAATTTATACGTGTGTTGCCAATTGATGAAGTAAATAGCCAAGTTTACCTGGTAGAAATGCTCAACAAGTCTACTGGAATCAACCAAATGTGTTGCTCACCTAAACAAGGACTAGACACTATTAGCAATTATAACAGCTTCATTATCTCCTTGATTACATGTTATACTAGAGAAAACTTTGTCTTATATCTTCTTTGTGATAGGAAGGGATTCACCTGTCAGAGCAGACTGCCCATGAAGATGAGATGATTAACAATTTCTTAAAAGAAAAGTTAAAGAAGTTATTTATAGACAAAATATTTACCTAGCCAATTTTAGAGGATCTCCCTCGACAAAATATTAATGTTGATAATGTCTCCTGGTACTAGAATAGCAACATCTTGCTCTTGTCAGTTTCCATCTCTCAGAACCTGGGCGTAGAAGAATAAACAAGCATTGTACAATAGAGGGAAGAAAATAAAAGAAAATCACTATCTATGACCATTTTTCTAAAAAAAAGAGATGATTGTCAAATATTGAAATTCCCGTTATGCAATATAGGATTGCAACTGATAGTAAGTATATATGATATGCTGACCTTTGTTTTGGGAGCTAGACGGGTCATAAGAGCAGATACAATATTTTTGCATTATTTTCCTTAATAAAACTAATAGTCAAATTGATTATCAACATGCATATAATTCCCACAAAATCTTACCAACCAGGACCTTGCTTCAAAACTAGACAATACTAGTTTACTCAGCTATACAAAACACCTTGCATGATTGTCCATTTTTCAACTACGCTTACTCTATGGTTAGGAATGTTGATACCTATCCCACAAGAGATTTCAAACTAAAACATACTTGAACATAAAAAATTGTCATTCATGTAATTTTGGATATTTCAGCATATGTCATAATAATCATCATCATTGTTATCATTCAAGGATTTTCCTTACAATAATGCCAAGTATGGAGCATGAGCTACAAGACTTAAGGTCAAGAAAGATCCACTAACAAAATTCCAACACTCAAATAATTGGTGTAGGATTTCTGGCTAATGCTGCTATGAGAAAAAGAAGGCTTTGCCAAAAAAACTTCAAAGCCCAGTTGATTGTACCTGGAAGACTTTCCTTTTAACTAAACTAATTTTTCTCAACTAGTAGATTTTGTATTATACCACAAGGTTTTCTACAACTCTAAAAGACCAAGTTAAATTCCTTATGCTCAAATTGAACCTTAAAGATAGTAGTGATTTCATTTGACATCTTTACTCATTCCTAAATTGGTGACAAAATTCTGCTCCTATAAGTAGTTTCACATTTTTCTACATTCAAGATCTATTGATCTATAAAATAACCAAAATATAGTACATCTTCCCAGTTTCTCATGCATATTAGCACAAAGTCCTGTATTCATTATTATCATCCATTTCATAATGGCTCTAGTCAAAGTTCCAAAGAAAAGTAGCTTTAAATGCATACCCCACTAACCCATAAATTTCCTAATACTAATTATGCTATTGGAACGATGGAAACTATGACTACTTAGGACTCTTCAGAAAATAACAAATTAATGAGTTTATCAATCAAAGTCTATACTTATATATGCTATTTAAACATCAGGGCCAAGTATAAACATTTGGAATGGTGCTTATATATGCATCCCCTAAATCCAGGGACTGTACTGGGTTCACAGCTATCTAAATTTTTTTTGATGCAATTTCGAAATATTTCCTCTCATTCCAACATATAACATCCTATTTCGAGCTATACCACATGACATGTAAAACTTTCTCACCACTTCAATTGACATGCTTATATCCTCGTTCCTATTAAAGAATTGAGACTAAGATCAAGTTCTTTTTTTCTTCCAAACATATTCGTTCAAACATCCTACACATATCTCAAGAACTACCATGATGATAAACATCCTACCCTAATCTAGCTGCCATCAAAATTCCAGTAGAAGCTTTAGCTCACAAAGTAACCTTTTTTCTCCAATTAGAAGCTTAAAAATCACAAATTTAATATTTCAGGGGTCAGTTTTGCTGGATTTGTGTGAAAAGCTCACAAATTGCTCGTGAACAAAAGAAGAACTTGCAAGTAAAGAAATTAAACAAAATTCAACTAAAAATAAGACTATAGTTTATCAAGATTACCTTATAGCTCTGTCCACGCACTGGCCACGGTAGGCCGGAACAGAGGAAGGTAAGGAAGAGAGTTGATACATGGGAGGAAGAGATAGATGGTGACGAGATTCGAGCCATTGATGGAGGCGACGAGGTGGAGATTTTAAGGATATCGTGAACTCGAGCGAGGTACCCACGTACACACTAGCCAGAGAACCCGCCGACGTAGATGAAGAAAGTTGGAGTCGGGGCCAAGGGAGAGGAAAAGGGAAAGGGTGTTTAGGAGATTAGAAATTAGGGCTAGGGTTTCCTTATGGTGGAGGAGAAGTAGAGGATTTTATAGATAATGGGGAAGGTAGATGGTACGGAGTGGTGGTTCTACTCTAATCTGGAAGAAAAGGAAAAGGGAATTCAAAGTGTGGAAGATAGAATCAAAAAATCTATGATACATGGGATCATAAGACCTTAAACCTAACCTAGGCATGGTCTCAACTATCTACTTGGCATCCAAATCAAGCTTGAGGATTATTTGTTGTACGTGATGGTGAAGATGACGAGGACTTGGCATTGGATGGTAAATGACAAGAAATTGGGAACAATGACGAGTCACGGCTCCGACAACGGTGATGATAGGTGATGGCTCTGGGCGCTACCAAGGTGGAGTTGGCCGACAAACGATGTCGGCACACAGATGAATGCTATGATCCCGGATACCAACGACTGGAGGTAAAGATGGAGGATGGAAAGGAAATAGCCAAAGAGGACCTACAATATGTTAAGAATTTTAAAATAATGGGATAAATTTTATTAAAATTCTTGGCCAATAATTATTAGACTACAAGCGCATGACGAATGACATTACGACCTCTAACTAGAAAAAAATTCACATAAAGTAGTAAATGCATAAAAGTAAATAACTAATCTACTCCTCAACATTGTTGAATGTCAGAGCGAGGACCAATCTGCCCTGTAAGGATGTGTACAGTATATGGCCACTTATGAGCCCACCGAGGTCCTTTCTTACAAAGTAAGATCAGAGAGAATAAAATGTAGTAGTTCGCTAGTAAGGTATTAGGAGAATGCAACATTTAACAAATAACCTTGGGAGAACTTGAGGTAGGATGTGTTTAAAGAAGTAACCTTGGGAGAATGATCTTATGGCAATTAGAACATGCATAGTGAAGAAAAATAACAATGATAGAATGAAGATCATATTCTGAACTGTCTAGTGACCTGTTGAAGTTTCTGCAAAATATTGACAAAGTGCAAATACATTCTGACAGAGGAAGATTTATCACAAAGAACAAATGCCTATGTAGGTAAGTTCTTCACATCTGCTTCAGCATTAGTATAGTCAGCAGGCATCATATTTTTTTTTGTATTCCAACTCTAGTTCTCCCTAACAGTATTGCTGCCTATAGTACTATCCTGGATAAGCTAATCAGTAAACAAATAATGCTGAAACTAGACATGCAAATTGATCAGATATGCATTTTATCCAAATGGGAAACATAAAATAAGAAATCACTCGTAGTATAGTGGTCGTTAATGTCTTTATATTGTACTTAATCAAAGGAAAACTGGTCAATTATCACTTGTTCTATAGTAGTAAATATACTATCTTTATGTTGAAGTTAAATGGTACAGGAGATGGTCATTTATCCTTATATTTTGTTGGTAGACGCCGGGAACATATAAAGAATATTTAAAACGAGAGACCATATAATTTAGCTATCCAAAAATGTAATAGGTATTGTCATTTGGCATTCACCTAGGAGGGTGATGGTTGAGTTGTTCAAACCACCTCTACATAAAAATGGAGGCAAGACTGCTTACATCTAAACCTTGCATTGGCGGGAGCCACTAAAGGGTATGATATTATAAATCCCCTATATATGCAGAATGGGTTGAACTATGAAACATCAAGATATAATATATTCATATCTCAAATAGAATACTTAGCTTCAGGACATAATACACAAGGAAACCTATTTATGCATGTACGTAGAGAAGGAATCAATATATCCCTGACTGTTTCAAAAGACCAAACTGTAAAATTCACAATGCAAAAAGTCTACTTTTTTTACTTCATCAATTGATAAGAGGATTTTATATATATATATATATATATATATATATATATATATATATATATATATATATATATATATATATATATATATATATATATATATTTAGCCCACAGGCCTAGCACATCTTTTGGGCTTTCTTTATTAGTCTTAGGGTTTACTCATGTATATATATATATATATATATATATATATATATATATAATACATGAGTAAACCCTAAGACTAATAAAGAAAGCCCAAAAAAAAATATATATATATATAATACATGAGTAAACCCTAAGACTAATAAAGAAAGCCCAAAAGATGTGCTAGGCCTGTGGGCTAACATCTAACTCTTAACACAACTTTTCATGTTTTTCGATGAAAAATTTCACCCAAAGCTCTTTGCTTTAAACATATAGACAGAGCATGCTAAAGGTCTCACCTTAAAGTATATCTTGAAATATTGGTGATCTAGAATCCCTTACCTCTCTTTTATTTTCTTCCCTTTGCAAACATATTTGTTGTATAGCAAAGGACCATATACATGGACTTTGCATCATTTAATATATAAAAGAAGGTTCATCATTACAATTATAATAACTTAATCAATGTTTCTAACGTTGTTTTGGCCTGATCCAAGTTATGTCGAACCTAAAGATGAATTTTTACAATTTAGATAGAAATAACTATTAGCACCTCTTCTATAAAAAATTATGATTTCAGATGCAAAAAATCACAATAGTATCTAGTACAATGCTATAAAAAAATTACTTCCATAACTGTATTGTACCAGCAAGACAATATTATATTTATAGTGTTTATATTTATGTAAAAAAATATATTCTAGTAAGCATTTCCTTCTAAAAATACCAAATGCTCAAGGGGTTGTTCCTTTGCTACAAGGTGGAAATGTTATAGAGCATGTACCAAAGATGAGCTCCGTCACTATTGGCTGCTAGCACCGGTCCCGCTTAGGAGCCCTCAAAAGCCTCGAGGGGCTGTGCCTTTGCTACATGGTGGAAATGTTATAGAGCATGTACCAAAGCTTAAGAGTGGCAGAAGTGGTCCACCCAAACCTACAAATGTAACGAACATTAGCATCTTCATGTGTAAAACATAAATAAATTAATTACGAAACATTATTATGTAGTTCTCCTGAGATAACCCCGGCATAACATGTACATAATATGAAGAACTGAACTAAACAAAAAAAATCAAAAAAACACATTAAATTGGAATTGTATATTTCTTTTCTCAGTGGTGCTTTGAAGGACGATGTTGTTTTGATTCCAGAACAAGCCCTAAATTCTATTATAGCTTAATTTTTCTCTCTATCGATTCCAAACCAAACCCTAAAATGATGTACTACAGAAATTTTGGGCTTAAATTGATGCATTTAAAAAACTTCAAACTAAAAGAAGTTGAAGAAATTAAAAAATTACCTCTCAAGCGGGGATGGCACTGGCGTCGGGAGGCGACGAAGGGAGTCGGGAGGAGAAGACGGAGTCAGGAGGAGGCATCAGAGGCATCGACGATGTTTAGAGGAAGTGAGCACTTCAGATCGGGAGGAGAGCCGAAGTTGAGAGCATCAGTTGTCGTCGAGAGGCTGAAAAGGAGAAGGAGGAGGAAGAGTAGGAGGCTTTGGGAGAGGTGGAGGCTAGAGGAGGAGAATAAAAAAGGGGGAAAGTAGTGGAGCGGATGGAGAGAGAGAGACAGAGAGAAAGAGAGAGAGAGAGAGAGAGAGAGAGAGTTGTTTGTTTGTATTGGGAATGGAAGGGGATTTCGGGATTTTGTACTCAATAGAGTCTCCAAATTTTGTGATTTTGAGGGAAATATTTTTGGTTTGCCTCCTAAACCAAAAACGACAAAAATTGTGTACTAATTTTTTTTATTTTTAAATATTTAGCAATGCTATATTTCATTGCAATAGATATTTTGTTTATTTAACTTTTTTTAAATTACTTTATGTTTTTGTTACATGAAATAAATTTCTTCTTTGTGACAAGTACTTTTGTGTGACATACAATTATTTGGTAACTAAAAGTTACTTTTAAGTGACATGAATAAAATTTAAATCTTGTGGATAATAGTTTTATGTGATAATAATATTTTCTTGTAACTATAAAAATACCTTAAGTGACAAGTATTTTCACTTGCCACACATAATTTGTCTTTAACATAAGTCTAAAATTTAAATTTTATTTCAGTGACAACATTAAGTGATGACCAATAAAAACATGGTCACTAAATGATTTAACTGTGTGGCAGAAAATCACTGTTGTCACAGAATCAAATATGAGTGACAACAAAATTTATTTGTCACAAAAATATCCATTTCAGTGACAAGTTTTACACTTGTCACAAATTACTTGTCACGAAAACCCGAATTTCTTGTGGTGAAGGGGAGCACCGCTTCACTTCCGTAGACCAGAGCGAACGGTGTGTTTCCCGTTGGTGTCTGTACGGTCGTACGGTATACCCATAAGCATTCGCCCAACTCCTCGTTCCAGTCGCGTTTATTAGAGGACACGACTTTCTTGAGCAGTTTGACGATAATTTTGTTGAATGCTTCGGCCAACCCATTAGCCGTCGGGTTATAGGCCGTTGATGCCACGTTTTGTATTCGATTCTTGTCAGAGAACCGCTGGAAGGCATGGCTCATGAACTGGAGGCCATTGTCATGCTCAATTCTTCTGGGACCCCGAACTGGTAGATGACGTGGAGCTTGATGAAGCTAATCACGTTCGAAGCTTTTACTTCTGCCAATGACACTGCTTCCGTCCACTTGGAGAAGTTGTCCGTGATGGCAAGGATAAACCGATGTCCTTTAGAGGAAGGCGGGCTGATTGACCTAAAGATATCCATTCCCCATGCTTAAAATGCACAGGAGGCCACAGTAGGGTGTAGATGCTCCGAAGGTCAGTGAATGAAGTCTGCGTGCAACTGACATGCCCGACACTTTTTCGTATATTCCACGGCATTCGCCATCATAATGGGACAGTAGTAGCCCATGCGGTGCAGTCGGTCTTGTAACTTAGGCCCGGGTTGATGAGCTCCACAGGTCCCATCGTGTGCCTCTCGGAGCGCTTCCTGCGCCTCTGTCTGGGATAGGCACCAGAGGAGGAGTCCATCGTAAGAATGAAGGTACATCATTTTGGTAGCTATGTCATAGAAGAATCGGAGGAAACGTCTCCTGACGGAAGCCGCCTCCTTCGGGTCTTCGGGTACAATCCCGTAGACCGTGTAGTCGATGAACGGGAAATTTCAGTCCCGTATGTCTACATTAGCCTCCGCTTGGACAGAGTAACTTTGGTATGTGTACAAAAAATTCTTCGGAGAGACGAGTTCTCGCTCCATCACCGTAACGGTGTATTGGGATCTTCCAGGAGCTGCGAGAGAAACGGCAAGGGCGTCGGCCTCTAAATTTTGTAAACGTGGCACATGTTCTATAAAGAAACCTATGAACGTGGAGATGACGTCGATGGCCGCCTGATGGTAGGGGATTAGGTCCTCATGACGTACCTCATATTGCCCTCGAACTTGGCTAATGATCAGCTTTGAGTATCCATAGGCTTCGATGTAGTCAACCCCCAACTGTTTAGCGAGTTGTATCCCGATAATGAGGGTATTGTACTCAGCAACGTTGTTGGTACATGACTCCATGAGGGAGTAGGCGCAATGGATGATCAGGTCGTCGGAGGAAATGAGACAACCCCCACTACCGCTACAATCTCACCCTTCGTACTGTCCTTAAAGCACCATCAAAGAACAATTGCCATATGGGGTTGTCTGAGACAGCATTAGAATCTAAGACTTTATCGGGTATGTCGTCGTAGAGCTTTGACGTCTCTGGCACAGGGTGTGCTGCTAGGAAATCGAACAACACTTGGCCTTTAACTGCCTTTTGAGGACGAACACCATGTCATAAGGAGCTAAGAGTATGGCCTAGGTGGCTAACCTCGAGTTCAAAGACCCTGGCTTGGTCATGAGTGTTGGCCCATTGGTCATATGGTCAACCTGATTTTAATAATTGATCAAAACTCTGTCTGGATATACGAAGCTTGTTGGGACATCTCAGCTTCTTGGACATAAGCAAGATTGGATATTCACTCCGTTCAAGACTGAAGATCTGTTTGCCTACTTGAGTCTGTACTTCCTATGCAATGTAATTTTTCACTTTATTTGAGTCTAGGAATACGTTATACACCGAATCGTACTAGCAAATAGGCGATCCCCAAAATAGTTCAAAATATTTTAAAATGACCTATCAAAATGTTTACAAAAAGGTTTTCAAAAAGGTTTTCAAAAATCACCAAAAATCTATTTTAAAACCCTAACCTAACCCTGACAGAACTCGGCCAGAGTTCGGCCAGTGTTCGTCCAGAGTTCGGCCAGAGTTCGGTTGGTGGCCGTTTGATTTTTGAATTCTCTGGAACTTGGTCCTCCTGCAGTTGCGGATTTGATCGAGATTTGCTCATCGAGTTCTGCCCGAATTCTGCCCGAATTCTGACAGAGTTCTCCCTTTGGAATTCCTATAAATAGAGATGGATTTCGATCATTTCAATTCACTCATTCACTTTCAATCTTCTCTCTATCTAAAAAGCTTTCTTCCTTCCAAAGAGTTTTCTAGAGTTTTCATTTTCAGATCCCAAGCCAGTTATAATCCTCTAGTCGATTTGCCAGTGCGGTACGGTCTAGAAGTTTCTGAGAGATTGTAATCAGAAGGCTTGATTGAAGAATACCTCTTCACATTTGAAGTTGGACGAGTTCTTCGTATCAAAGCTCGCGTTGTAGAAGTTGCAAGGACTTCGTAAGAAAACTTGTAGTTTTTCCAATAGTGGATTCAACTGGTAGCAAGAGTTCTACCGACTGGATTAGTCCTCAACAGAGGGATACCAGTATACATTGCTGTCTTTGCGTTTGCTCTCTGAACTCTGCCTTTACATTATTTCAACTATGATTATATACTGTGATTGTGTTGCTAACTTTTTTAATTAGCATTATTCCGCTGCCAACTCTATTCACCCCCCCTCTAGAGTATTACGCTTTACTATATCGTTCCTACAATTCGTATCAGAGCGGGTGTTACAGGTAAAGCGAGGTAACAGTGCTATTATTTATTCATTATTTATTAGATCACAGCACATCACATGGCTACTATGAAATTCACAAGTGAAGGTCAGGCCACAAACAGACCCCCACTGTTTGATGGTACTAACTACACTTATTGGAAAACACGGATGAGTTTCTTCTTGAAATCTCTTGATTTTGACTTATGGGCTATTGTTCTTGATGGCTGTCAGAAGCCACCTCGTATAAATGTCGAGGGAGTTTTGGTTGAAAAACCCCAAAGCAGTTATACAGAGGAGGAAAAGAAAAAGGCCAGTCTTGACGCACGTGCCATTAATGCTCTTTTTTGTGCCTTAGATAGAACAGAATTTAACAGGGTATCTACATGCACAACGGCAAATGGTGTGTGGAAGCTTCTCGAAGTTACACATGAAGGCATGACTCAAGTCAAGGAGTCAAAAGTCAGCAGACTTACTCAAGAGTACGAGGCATTCAAAATGAAGCCAAATGAAACAGTCACACAAATGTTCGAGAGGTTCTTGGATATTGTAAACCCTTTGTCCTCCTTAGGCAAAGATTACAGTAACCACGAAAACATTCGCAAACTCCTGCGAGCTCTCACCAAGAACTGGATTCCAAAGGCTACAACTATCATTGAAGGAAACGACCTCACCACAATGTCACTTGAAGTACTCATGGGTAAACTACTCACTCATGAACTAGAGCTACAAGATTTTGAAGAGCCTGCTCCAAAGGAGAAGACTATCGCCCTCAAGGCTCAGCACAGAAAAGCTGCTGAAGATGACTCAGACAGCAGTGGATCTGACGCTGAAGATCAAGCTCTCCTAACAAGGAAGTTCAAAAGATTCATGAGACATGAGAAGAGAGTCAAAGAGAACAACAACAACAACTGGTATCAAGAAGATGCTGTCTGCTATGGCTGTAAGAAGAAGGGACATATGAAGAAGGACTGTCCCATCATCTCATCATCGAGCAAGAAGAACAACAGGTATGAAAAAGGCAACCTGAAAAGATTAACGTCTCGGAAATATGCCAACACCAGCATATGGCATGAGAGTGAAGCTAGCGACTCAGAAGATGAACATTCAGAGGATGCTGCAAACATCTGCTTCATGGCAATCGATCAGGTACCTACTGAACTTGTAGAAACATATGATGACTTTACCTTTGAGCAATTAGGAGATGCCTTCAGTGACCTGATGCTTGACTATAGGAAACTGCATAGTAAATATCAGACCGCTAAGAAGGTACTCAAAGAGTACAAAGGAGAAATAGGAAGACTTACCGACCTACTAGCTGAGGTTAGACAGCTTTCCTCTATAAAGCTCTTATTACACGAGACTAAACAGTCATCCGAAGAGAAAGACAAGATTATAGACCAATTGAGAGAAGATCTTTCTAGAGAAAAGAAAAGTCTTCAATCTGCACAAATCAGAATGGAATCACTCACTTCTGATTATACTAAGTTATATGACACTTCCAAAAGGTTAGAAATTAGGTTAGGAAAATAGCCTGAGCCTGCTGCTTCTTATCCTAACACGTGTTACTTACCGAGAATTCGGAACATTCCTAAGCCAAACACTGTCAGACCAAACCATATAAAACCTTTACCCCAAAAGGTTAAGCCCAAACATGATCATAGGTATGCATTCTTCTATACTAGAAAACCCAAACCTACCAACCATGCACACCACTCAGCTTTCAACACTCGACATGCACAATATCATTATTGTGGCCTCATTGGTCATATATCATCTGCATGTAGAATGAGAAAGCTTGTAGATTTAAATGTTTATGCTTGGATACCTAAAGCTAACAATTCAGGACCCTACAAGAAATGGGTACCAAAGGTTTCATCTGTAAACTGTTTTGTAGGTGGAACACCCTTCACATGCTAGAAGCAAATGGATCCTCGACAGCGGTTGCTCACGGCATATGACCGATGACGCTAGCCTATTTGCAACACTGTCGAAGAAGAAGAAGGAAGGTTATGTTTCCTTCGGTAATAATTTGAAAGGGTATATTATTGGTATCGGTGATGTTGGTAAGTCTCCCTATCCCGTGATTAAAGATGTCTGTCTGGTTACCGAGTTGAAACATAATCTGCTCAGCATAAGTCATCTAGCTGATCATGGATATGGTATCAACTTTGGCAAAGACAAATGTACTATAGTTGATAGCTCAACTGGTAGTACTATCTTTGAAGGAATCAGGGAAGACAATATATGTTTTCTATCTGTTGGAAGAAGCTAACATTTCAGGTAGATACTTAATGGCCAAAAGTGATGAGAGTCATCTATGGCACATGAGACTCGGTCATGCAAACATGGATACAATTTCAAGATTATCCACAAAGAAGATAGTACGCGGTTTACCAGACATAACATTCAAGAAGGATTCGGTATGCAGCCAATATGAAAAGAACAAGGCTACCAGATCGACATTCAAGTCTGTAAACGCAGTATGTACTACTAGACCTCTACAATTGCTACACATGGATTTATTCGCTCCTAGCAGAGTTGCTAGCCTCGGAGGTAAATTATATGCATTTGTTATTGTAGATGATTTTTCTAGATACACGTGAGTATATTTCTTGACACGCAAGAATGACGCATTATCCGAATTTGTCGCCTTTTGCAAGAAAGTACAAAATGAAAAAGGTTACATGATCACTCGAATTAGAAGCGATCATGGAGGCCAAAAATGCTGATTTCGAGCAATTTTGTGACACACACGGTTTCATACATGAGTTCTCCTGCCCTAGAACTCCATAACAAAATGGAGTTGTAGAACGTAAGAACAGAACTCTAACCGAAATGGCCAGAGTGATGTTAAATCAATTTAGCCTACCCAAATACTTCTGGGCTGAAGCTATCAATACAGCTTATTTTGTGCTCAATAGAGTTCTAATTCGACCCAAATCGAAGAAGACTCCATTTGAGTTATGGTTTGATAGAATTCCTTCAGTTTCATACTTTAAGATTTTTGGCTGTAAGTGCTTTATTCTTAATACTAAAGACAACTTGGGAAAGTTTGACGAAAAGGCCGATGAAGGTATATTTCTAGGTTATGCGGCCAAGAGCAAAGGGTACAGAGTCTTCAACAAACGTACCATGATCATCGAAGAATCAATCAATGTCACTTTTGATGAAATGAACGAAATGACTCACGTTGATAGTGATGAAGATCTGCCTACATCAAGTTCAACATCAGCTGAACCTGAACCAAGCTCTGCACTAGCTGAACCCCCTAGAGGAGATCCAGGAACCAGCTACCTACAGAGTCTACCGAAGAGGTTAAAATTCACAGCTGATCATCCACAAGATTTGGTAATTGGTGACATTACCAAAGGAGTAAGTACTCGATCATCCAGTAGAGATATTGTTTCTAGTGTTGCATTTATTTCACAGCTAGAACCTAAATCTATTGATGAAGCATGTAGTGATAGTTTCTGGATAGATGCCATGCAAGAGGAATTGAACCTTGTGTACATAGATACTAAAAATCAATTAGCTGACATCTTCACTAAACCTCTAGCGGAAGATCGTTTCAATTATTTACGTCGAGAATTAGGAATTTTGGACGTCAATAATATTAATTGATTTTATTTTATGATTATATATCATTATGCAAAAACTGTGTTAGAGACAAGCTAATAAAGAGTCTGTCTGTCACCACAACTACGGTTGAAGCGAAGCGGTACTTAAGAGTTCCCTGGTGAACCTCCGCCAGCTGGGACAGTACTCCTACAGCTAATCTGTGACAGTCGCTGTGTAACGACATTTAATTCATAAAATATTATTAATTATGTTATTTGAAGGATAAAATAACTAATCTTTGAATTAAATATTTGAAATGAGCCAAGCTGGTCATCATGTTGATGATGATAGTGATGATGAGATATGATTTGATTATTAGTCATATTCTATTGTATACATGGAAATGCTCCGACATTCCAAGTTTTTATTATTTACTTTTTATCAGTACTTTGTAGTTTGCTATCAGTACTTTTTATCTTCATGGACATGTTTATGATGTTTCATTTATGACATCTCAGTTTATTTCAGCATTTTGTTTAAGCACTATCTCTTTATACTGCTTCTCCATTTTAAACTGCCTGTGAAATAGCATGCCTGAGATTTTTTTTATGTTTTTGAAGCAATACATGCATGTGATGATAATTTGTAGAAACATTACATGCCTGTGATGCTATATCTATAATTCTTATACTATATTTCTTTTATTTGTTTTCTCGCTATTTGTTACTTATGCATTGATTGCGGGGGAGTCTTCTGCATTTAATGCGGGGGAGCCTTCTCTTGTGCAATTATTTTGCTAAGTGACAAAGGGGGAGAAAATTAAAAATGATCTAACATTTTTTTTGAGTTAAATACAGGTTATGAACAATTTCTACTTTTTGATATTTTTGAACAAGCTTGAACAAGCTTAATGTTATATCATTCATAGTTTGTCAATTATCAAAATGGGGGAGATTGTTGGCCCATTGGTCATATGGTCAACCTGATTTTAATAATTGATCAAAACTCTGTCTGGATATACGAAGCTTGTTGGGACATCTCAGCTTCTTGGACATAAGCAAGATTGGATATTCACTCCGTTCAAGACTGAAGATCTGTTTGCCTACTTGAGTCTGTACTTCCTATGCAATGTAATTTTTCACTTTATTTGAGTCTAGGAATACGTTGTACACCGAGTCGTACTGGTAAATAGGCTATCCCCAAAATAGTTCAAAATGTTTTAAAATGACCTATCAAAATGTTTACAAAAAGGTTTTCAAAAAGGTTTTCAAAAATCACCAAAAATCTATTTTAAAACCCTAACCTAACCCTGACAGAACTCGGCCAGAGTTCGGCCAGAGTTCGGTTGGTGGCCGTTTGATTTTTGAATTCTCTGGAACTTGGTCCTCCTGCAGTTGTGGATTTGACCGAGATTTGCTCATCGAGTTCTGCCCGAATTCTGCCTGAATTCTGACAGAGTTCTCCCTTTGGAATTCCTATAAATAGAGATGGATTTCGATAATTTCAATTCACTCATTCACTTTCAATCTTCTCTCTATCTAAAAAGCTTTCTGCCTTCCAAAGAGTTTTCTAGAGCTTTCATTTTCAGATCCCAAGCCAGTTACAATCCTCTAGTCGATTTGCCAGTACGGTACGGTCTAGAAGTTTCTGAGAGATTGTAATCAGAAGGCTTGATTAAAGAATACCTCTTCACATTTGAAGTTGGACGAGTTCTTCGTATCAAAGCTCGCGTTGTAGAAGTTGCAAGGACTTCGTAAGAAAACTTACGGTTTTTCCAATAGTGGATTCAACTAGTGGCAAGAGTTCTACCGACTGGATTAGTCCTCAACAGAGGGATACCAGTATACATCGCTGTCTTTGCGTTTGCTCTCTGAACTCTGCATTTACATTATTTCAACTGTGATTATATACTGTGATTGTGTTGCTAACTTTTTTAATTAGCATTATTCCACTGCCAACTCTATTCACCCCCCTCTAGAGTATTACGCTTTACTATATCATTCCTACAATGAGGACCCTAAGGGGGTTGATTCGAGAGACGACGTGGATCGTCTGTCCAGTCACATAGTGACGTGTTTTCTGAATGGAAAAGAGTAAAGCAAGATACTCATTCTTGACAGGATTGTACCAGTGCTCGGCTCCAATCATGGTTCTGCTGAGGTAATAGATGGCCTACTCGTATCCTTCATCACTCTTCTGGTCCAGTAATGCCCTGAGAGAGTGATCCATACAAACTATGACGAATGTTGCTTCATCGCTCTTCTGTCCAGTCATATAGTGACATGTTTTCTGAATTGCGCGAGTGCCACGTGGCAGTCTCCTCGAAAAACTATAGTGGTATGATCATTGCCTGACAAATGACAGCACGTATATCAAGGAAAATTCGTTCAAATCCCGCACAACACGGCGCTCGAGGAGATTTAGTCAAATTTTATGACGGTAGTGACAATTTGAAGACCATGATGGTACCATGATTCAAATATGATGTTAGTGATTTTAGAATGAAATAGTAAGTTATTGGATTGATGTAGTATGATCGAAATAGATAGAAGAATGTCATGTATATACCCGTCGATTATTCTTTTGGCTATCTAAATTGTCTATTTTTTATTGAATATAGTTTCTCCTCAAGCTCGATGATTTAAAATCGCGATTTCTTAGCGACAAAACCTTTTTAACTCTCAACCCTACCTACCCTAACTATTCTTAAGTTTCGAGGACGAAATTATTTTAAGTTGGGTAAGATGTAAACCCCCTAAATTTCTACTATGATTTTTTAAATTGGTATTTACTTTGTACTTCGTCGCGTACAAGTTCGCATTCTCGTATTTATACGTCGCGTACGAATGTGCATTTTTTATATTTATTCGTCGAGTGCGAATATGTGCGAGGTATATATTTTTAGAAAAGGTTTTTATTATAGATTTTATTTATATAGGAAAACTATAGGTTCAAAATAATATGTGATAAGTATTTTACAGAATGTGTCGCATCGTGGATTGCCAAACATCATTTTATTTTATTTATTATGAAAATGCTATTTTATTGTATTGTACAAGTATAATTAGAAATTTAGAAAAACTGGTTTTAGATAAATAGTATTTCTGTGTGCGAGGGTATAAATATTTGTATTTTTGAAATTATTTATTGTCATCATTTTAATATTTCGAAAATAATATTTAAAATTTGGTGTGATTAATATCTAATTAATTATGTTGATTTAAATTAGAAAAGATTTTATTGACTTTATTTTAATGGCTTTTAAATTAAATATATGATTTATCTAGATCGGCTTTGTATTGGATTGAGTTTGTTTTAAACCATTTTGAATTAAATAATATCTACATGGGGATTTAAAATTGTCCTAGTTCATATCTATCTAGGAATCTACCTCATATATAAGGAGAGACTCATTTGCTCTTCTCCAAATTCCACAACCCAATTTCTCCATCACAACCAAAGTTCGTGCATCATGTCTGTGCCCCTTCCCATCCACAATATTTTTCCATTACATATACATTATTCCTTTCTCATGTCCGACATGCCAGACACAACTTGTCTACGTGTCGTACAAGACACAATGTCAACCAAATCAACATCACCCTAACCCTAGTTGCCCTGTCTCCTGGCTTTGCTCACCGTCACCACCACCAGGCACTGCAACCACCCCCAACCCAGCCACCATCACCATCACCAGAAACTGACTCCGGCGTCACCCTTCACCGCACTCCAACAACTGAACCCAGCCCCGGCACCCAGGGCGACCACGATCAAAACACCACCTACAACCACCGCTTCAAAACGCCCATCCCCACCCCATCGTGCCTCCCTATCCGCCCCGCCATGGCCATCGCCCCCCAAAAACATAGCCTACCAACACCACACAGCCCACCGTCATCGGCACCATCACCCTTCACCACCGCCACCATAAACCCCATAACCACCACCATCAACAGCAAAAAAATACCACAAGCAAATCAAAACCTCTTACCTGACTCCCAGTCGTCGTCCCAGTCCGGGGCCGACCGCCGCACTCCTCCTCCTCCTTCAGAGTCGTGGTTCCACTGCGTCACAATACCCAAACCCCCGCCGAGTTTCCCGTAACCGCCCCGGCCATCAGCGGCTCCGGGGGCCATTCCCTCGACCACTCCTCGGCGGGTGTCACCCAGCTTTCGCCGATGAATCTCCCGCCATATGCACGTTCATCGGTGAACCCCAGCGCACAACACCGTCCCTGGGCCACCCCACGGACGACCGACACCTCGTCTCGAGCACCGGAGCAGTCAACTCCCGATGCACCGTCGCCAAGCCCCGAGCGACCGAGCGCCGACTGACGACAAACCCCCGTACACCCTTCCCGCTTCTTCTACGCCTCCCACTCCTCTCATTCCCGTGCTCGACTTTTCTTCACCACCCCTCTTCCTCGTTCCCATCCCTCTCCTTTCAAGCTCCCTCTTCTTATTTTCTAATTCTTTGAGTCTCCCAAGTCTCTCTCTCTATCTTTGGTTATTAATTGGGTTGTCGATGAAAAAGCAGCAAAGTGCTGCTTTACTTCTGTTTTGTGGTTATTGTATTCTTATTTCTTTACTTCTTTTTGGTTATTATATTTTTATAATTCTTATTTCCTTACTTCTGTTTGTGGTTATTATATTTTTATTATTCTTACTTTTATGATTTGAATACAGTATAATATAATATATAGTTTCTATTATTAGTATATAAATTGTTATAATGGTTATTATTATTAATATTAATCCTGTTAGCAATAGTTCATGATTAGTAATGTTGTACTCATTACTATTATTAAAATTATTATTTTGAACCTTACACTACTATTTTCAAATTATATGTGGAGTAGGGGTTAGTGCCATTTATGCGATTTCAAAATTTGGGTTTTAGCCTAAAAATATTTTTTCTTTAGTTTTTATTTTTATCAAATATATTTTGACTAGTAAAACATAATTTTCAAATTAGAATATCTAAAATATTTTCATATATTAATGTAAAATTATTTTTACTAATAAAAAGATATTTACATTTATTTTCACAAAAGTTTCCTCGATTACCCCCAATCATGACCAAATCGTTCATTCCTATCACCTCGACCCAGGCTATTGGAAAAAAACTGGACTTGTCAAATCATCACACCATACCAGGCGGCACATCAGGCAAGATACCTTGCCATCACCGTTTATTACTGCTCATGATAATGCATGCATTTATTTTATATTTATTATTTTCTGCAGAATAAATTGTGTTGAATTGTTGTAAATTTTATTGTCTAGTTCCATTTCTACTACATAAATATTTCTTTGCTTAGTAAAACCTAGATTTAAGAGACTACTTGCATTTATTGGCCTTGACACAGGTACGTCATGAATCACAAGTCGCATATAGATCTCGGATGTGTGTATTGAGTGGCCAGCGGTACATACTGGATTAGCGTAGGCTATGACTACAACTAGGATTGCATGATAGAAGACTAATAGTTATTAGAGTTAGAACATTGGGTGGGGAGAATACTACTGGGCGTTGACCTCCTCCCTATCTATCGTAGACCCGCTCGCTACTGAGTAATGATAGGTAGACTATATACTGTAGACTCGCTCGATACAGAGGAATGGTATATAGTAGTTAGACTCGCTACTGAGGTCCTGCTTATTTTATCTTGACTTTACTTGGAGGTTATGCGACTATGCACTATTCTCGATTGTATTACACATAGAGTGGTTAGGTGATCGTTATCCAGCAGGCATAGGTACTTTTGATTTATGTACTTATGCTTGATCATGACTTGGAACGTATCTTGTCACGGAGTAGTTGCCACACCTTGTCCTTGTTCGGTTGTAGGTGTGGTTAACTGCTTCGATGATAAGGTACTGAATCGTGTTATGGTCCAGATTATTATTGAGCAGCTTTATATTCAGTTTATGGCATGTTGTTTATTGTATCTTGTTACGTCCCTCTAAGGACCTGTTGAATTCTCTAGGTGTATGTTTGTGACTTTTTGCAGGTGCTCTAGCCAAGGCCATGCGTTACTCTCTTGCTTCGAGATGGTTGCTTTTGGATCGTCTTTGCTTCGCTCGATAAATTCATTACTTGTATTCTCTTCTCAATTAAATTGGTTGGTAGTGGATTTGTCTCCGCCTAATATTGTACATGACAATTCAAAGTTGATTTTATACCATTTATTTGTGGATGAGATTTAGTGTGTCTATGGTTTACTACATTTTACAGCTTATGTATACATACGAGAATTCCATATACTTCGAATGTATACAACTGGCATGTCTACGTACTTAGTCCTAAGTATTTTGAGACTGGGGCGTTATACACTACACTGCTTACGACCACGTGCATCTTACTCAAACGATGCCACGCATCCACAACATTTGGTGAAACCGCTCGCACAAGTGAACAGGTGCGCACCCTGAAGCATGTGCAACCCAGAATAACTGCTAAACAGTTATTTCAAGAACTATATAAATAGAGTTTCAAATCAGTCTAAAATAATCACAAATGATCATAATCTTCTGCTAAAGCGTTGTTGCATCTCCACATGCTCGTGTCTTCGATATCACATCGTCCAAAGGATAAAGTGATCGTCTTTTGATCAGATTCCTATAGTTGTAATTCCCCAAAAATCAATTGTACTTTAGTACTCTTTCTTATTTTGTAGAAATCAAAATTTTGTTTTTGCAAACAAAATGGCCACTCTGTTGGGGACTACTTTCTCCTCTGACGAGAAAGTGACAACTCAATGTGATATCACATCGATCGGCAAGACGCAGAAGACTTTAGTCATTAAAGTCAGCCAAACCGCTTATGAGGCAATGATCAGTGCTGGGATACCAAGCGCACCGCCGTTGCTGCTAAGAGCAAAGGGCACACTGTGTGGACTTCCAAGTCTTCTCGGCCAACCATGGCTCCTGAGCAACCTGCATAATTGTCTCTCGGCCAACCATGGCTCCTGCGTAACCTGCACAATCAGTCTCTCGGCCAACCATGGCTCCTGTACAACCTACACAATCTGCCTTTCGGCCAACCATGGCTCCTGTATAACCTGCGTAATCTGTCTCTCGGCCAACCATACCTCCTGCGCAACCTGTGCAGAATACTTCTCTGTCAATCAGAACTCCTGTACAACCTGAACAGAATGCTTCTCGGTCAACCAGAACTCCTGCGTAACCCGCGTCGACTGCTTCTTCAACTCTGAACAAAGGAAAACGCCTTTTGGCTACTCTCTCATCTTCTCCAGTTCTCAACTCAGAGAAGAACCTATATAGGGAGAGTGTTAAAACCTAACAGAGGGAAGCGTCCTTTGGCCTTTTCTCAACTTGCACAACCTGCGCCTATGGCCTTCCAATCACAAAACAAAGTGAAACACCTTTTGGCTACTCTCTTATTTTCTCCAGTCCTTGACTCGGTAGGAAGTATCTCTAGTGGCGCCCATGCGCTACTCAGTGTGAAAACTCTTTTGGACAGGAACTCTACTCTTCTGAATAGAGACGATCAAATCTCTACTAAGAAAGTGGGTTCTATTCAAACTGAGATTTCTGTCACTCAGTTGCACCAGAGCAAGCACCTGGGAACAGGTTGCACAACACAAAAAGAAATTCTGCCAAATCCCAAAAATTCAACTACGGATCTTCCTACCCTGCTCATCACAAGATCCAAGCAGGGTAAACTACTAGTATCGCAAACAAATACACAAGTAGCAGATCTATCTGACCTGTGCACCTATCTCAACAGGCGCCATTCAACACCTACTTCAGCAAAATGCAAACAGACTGCGCTAATGTCTAACTTATGCCAGAAGTGGACTTCTGAAGTCAAGAATCATTTTACCTATGCTAACCAACTCAGTACTTTATTGTACACTCAAGGAATGGGACATCTCAAGCATAGAAATCGTGTTCCTAATATCATTAAAGAATATGTTCCTTCAACCTCTTCTCATCTTAATGTTGTAACCGATCTCCGTGAAGTTCTTAAACAGAAGCGGAAGATCCAAAATCTGTCTCATTTAATGCATTCCCAAGAATATTAATGTATCCATCACCATGAGGTAGTTATCAGATGCTGCTGTCAAATGGTTAAACGGTCTGTCTTTGACCGTCTGAATTACTTTCAGGTTCCTCAACCAATGATACAGGATGAAGATGAATTATTGTATGCCTCTGTCAATATGACGTCTAGAAGCATTGCGGGTGGAAAACATCTGAGACATAATCCATCCTGCAATTCCAGTCAACAATACTTAGATCGTATTTATGAATCTGACGAAGGAGTATACCGATATACTAGATCAAAAAGCCGAGACACAATCGATCAAAAGAATCTTCCTTCCGACCAAGACATAATCGATCAAAGGAATCTTTCTTCCGACCAAGAAACAATCGTTCAAAGGAATCTTCCTTCCGACCAAGAAATAATCGGTCAAAGGAATCTTCCTAATTCCAATATCCCTATCACTTATTCTGGAGGTGGTTCCTTATATGACTTTGATATTAATAGTGAATGTTTCGAAATGACCACCTTTTCCACTAGCTCGTCTTCAATGGCTAGAGAGGTGACTGCTTATGTCATTACAGAAGATCAAGATGCTTCTAGTTCTAACAGTCAAGACCAGAGAATTGCTGCTTTGGAAGCTAGTTTGAAGAACATGGTTGAGATGATGACAGGCATGCATGTAGTAATTATGACACAACATACGGTTCCACCAGTCGCAAATCTAATTCCAACCCAAGAACCTATAACAACACCAGCTCCTGTCAATATTGGTCTGGGAGTACAGTCTCCTCATACCGCTTCTATACGTGCGCAGGCTATTCCAGGTCTATCTGATGCTGGGGGTGGTATTTATCATGTATTACCCCTTCCTAACGTATCAAATCAATCTACTGCTCCACAATCATCAGAAGATACTAATAAGGCCGTAAAACTTTTACGTACTCAATTTGAGGCTTTCAAACGGATAGACAGCTTGCAGAAGCTTGGGATCAAGCAGCCGTATCCTATAGAATGGAAGAAAGTCCAATTTCTTCCCAAATATAAACCCCCTAATATTATGTTGTTTGATGGCAGCACATCTCCAAGTCAGTACCTCAATCACATTGAGGTAATAACTGATCAACTCCAGCCAAATGACGCTTTACTCTCTAGGGTGTTCGTCCGATGTTTAGTAGGTACAGCTAACGACTGGTACCGTAGTTTGCCAGATGGTTGTATAACCTTTTCTCTTGATTTAAAAAAATATTCTTGGAACAATTTTATGAGGGGAAAAACTACATGACTATATCTGCTCTCATTAAAATTAAGTAGCGACACAATGAAATAACTGAATTCTTCATTGAATGATTCTGCCGTGAGGCTCTCAAAATGCCTCTTGGAACTCCAGATGCTTTGACTATAGAAACTTACAAGTCAAACCTATTTCCTATAATCAGCATGTGTACCGGATCGACACAATTCCAGGACTGACCTTTATTCATAGTAAATGCTAAAGCGGCAGAAGAAAGTGCTGACAAGTTTAAACAATTAGGTATTCAGATGCCTAATCTTGATAAAGATGAACTTGCTACACCAAATAATGGTGGCCATCAGAACAACTGCAAGAGTAAAGAGACTTTGGCTGTCAATGTCAAAGGGAAAAAAAATTTTAGCCGTAAACATAGGTCAATCAACACCTACTCCAACAACACCACCACAGAGGGCACCACGACCGAAAGAAGAATACACTTTTGACAAAGATGATGTCATGAGTATCTTTGATTGTCTGATCAAGAGCAATAAGCTTCAACTGCCAGAGGCAAAACGGCCAGATGAAGTAGGTAAAATTGACTACCCCAGATGATGTGTTTACTACAGATTTATCAGACATCCGACTCGAGCATGCTATGTGCTTAAAGGCAAGATCTAGGAGATGGTTAATTCTGGTGCAATTATTCTCCAACAAGATGAAAAGACTGTAACGGCTAACATCGTCTCTTTGCAGTTTGGCAATTTTCTTGCTCAACTTGTGCAAGACGACGTCATTCCCATCGCGAGAACTACTTTGGAGATTGTTAATCTTCTACCTGCACGAACTGATGTTCTTGTCCCTTTGTCTACTGATAAAGGAGAAATCATATGAATTTATCCTGATTTAGTAGCTGATTTTGAAGCACCTTCTTTAAAGTCTAAGAAAGCAACTAAATATAAATCATGTCACATGACTTCGTTGGGTGAACATTGTCTCCTATCTTTAACTACCACTTTCATTTCTGCTACAGATCCTTCTTCTTTCTCCCCTTCTGAGACAACACTGTCAAAGCCAGATGCCAAATATCAACCAACTTTCCATCTTTATAGTCCAAAATCTCGTGAACTAATAACAAAGATGGAATATGATCTATAAAAGGCTCTCGGCTTGAATCATGGAAAAAGATCTCTAGTACCTATTTCTCTATGCCTTTCACATAACCAATCTCTGGTTGGTTTAGGTTTCTGGACAAACTCTTCATCTTGTCAAAATAAACCTTCCAGAAGCAAGATCCAGGCAAAAATTGCAATTTGGTGTCCTTTGAACCTGTATCCGAAGAAGAGGCCTTAACTGGTACTACGTTTGAAAGAATTTACCTGAGAGACTATTCAGAAGGTCAAGAGAACCATGCTCTAGCTTCAGAGCCTCCTCCAGCATCATCTTCTCCTGCTGTCAAT
Source organism: Iris pallida (assembly GCA_029216955.1). NCBI lineage: Eukaryota > Viridiplantae > Streptophyta > Magnoliopsida > Asparagales > Iridaceae > Iris > Iris pallida. The sequence continues at coordinate 62,540 of JANAVB010021099.1, forward strand.
GTTCTATCGATTTTATCACCTTCAGTGGAACCAACTCTTTCCAAACCAACGACAGCTGACAAAAGAAAGCAGCCTTTCTGCTTTGATAAAGTATTAAAGAAGACACCAGTTCTAGGACTTGAGAAGCCGTATAACTTTGGTATACTGGTTCAACTACCTAATACCTCAGCAAGGTTATCAATTTTTGAACTACTGCATCTCTCAAAAGAAACTCGAGAGACATTGAGTAAAGCCTTGATGCAAGTTGATGCTTGTCTGTACTCCTCAAGAAGCCAGAGAAGGAGCCTGTAACTTTCATTCATTGTCATAGTATGATGGAGTTGATGCCCAACATCACCTTTACACAAGATAATATATTATTGGAAGATAATCGTCATGACCGACCCCTCTACTTCACAGGATATGTTGATACTATTAAGGTTGATCGCATTTTAATCGACCCTGGGTCTGTGCTCAGCATCATGCCAAAGACTTTACTAGATGCATTAAAGATTTATGTACATAATCTTTCAACAACTATCACGACAATCTTGGGATTTAATTCTGGAAGAAGTTAACCTTTGGGAAAGATCAGCCTGAAAGTTCAAATAGGCAATCTTCGTATAAATGTTACTTTTTACATAATCGATAATCATGGCTCCTATAATGCCTTGCTGGAAAGACCCTTTCTGCATGAGCATAATATTGTACGATCCACTCTACACCAATGCTTCAAATATGTTGACGTCAATGAAGAAGTACAGAAGGAAGTAGCTGACCTAAATCCTTTTAGGTACATTGAAGCATATTGTACTGATTCTCGGATGTACAAGGAAAAGTTTATGAAGGTTGTATTAGCGATGGATAGTGAAGAAGATCAGAAAGATACTTCAAAAGATATTCTCATAATCCCCGTCAAAGGACGTACTACTAGTCCCTCTTCTTCTCAGGCAATGACTATCCATCTTTCCTCTCATAACAAACAACCTCTTGCTGTAGAAAGGGAACAAAGGGAGCTCACCTCTTCTGAGCCTCTTGTTATCGACCTTCGTCGTAACAAACCATCTATTTCTCCTCCTCTGGTTATCAATCTTACTAAGCCTTCTATTAAGGCCAAAAATCCTCCTTCTCCTCCTCTGGTTATCAACCTTACTAAGCCTACTGGCAAGGCTAAGAATCCTGTTATAAATGATGATGTACAAATCAATAAAGTAGCATCTCCTTTACAGTATACTGATATTTTTTATTATACTCGATGTTATTTAGAAATGCTAAATAACTTCAAACCACTTACCGTAAAAGCAGTTCAACCTCTACAAGACGAAGTATTGCTCGAACCAATGCAGGACTCCTACTTCTTAGTTCCTTCCAGGAAGAAATATGAACTTCCTATACTTTTTAGTAAAGGAACAGAACATAAGATCATGCTCAATAGTGAAGAAGAAAATCAAGATAGTGGAAGACTTCAACTACGTCGTTATAGCCAACAATCAAAAGATATCATTCAAAAGATGGGATATAATTTTAAAGCTGGTCTCAATGGTGGTAAAGGAAGGCGAACTCCTATTCGTATTCCCGCTCCAAAAGGAAAGTCACAACAATATTACAGCAAAAAGAAGCGGGAATTGGGTTATACCTCGCCAATTCTGACTCTAGAAGCCTCCGAATCCGATAAAGAAGAATGATCTAACTTATCAGATTCTGTTTCATGGGATTCAGATACCAATGTCGGGTACGTCCATCGAGTGACTCTATCTTCCAACATGGTAACTGTCGAGTTCTCGGAAGACGACAAAAACTTTGCTGAAACCTCTGAATCTGATCCTTGGACACAAAGGATGGATACTCATTGGGAGCTTCGCTTCGAGCAATGTGAGCCACCTACTGAAGATCAATTGGTTCAAGTTGATGTTGGAGATAAAACTTCCCCAAAACTAATATTTGTCAGTGAAAGCCTCCCTGAAGTGGATAAACAAGAACTGATGCAACTTATTAGGGAATATATTGATGTATTCGTTTGGAGCTATAAAGACATGTCGGAATTAGATCCCCAGATTTCTACCCATAAACTCAACATTATGCCGAATGTAAGGCCAATCAAGCAACAACAGTGACAATTTCGACCTGACATGATGGATGCCATAGAAGCTGAAGTCAAGAAACTCATCGCCAGTGGTTTCGTCAGAGAAGAACAACATCGGGACTGGCTGGCATATGTTGTTCTAGTTTTGAAGAAAATAGGGAAGTTCCGAGTCTGCATTGACTTTAGAGACCATAATGAAGCTTGTCCTAAGGACGAATATTCTCTTCCGATCACTGATGTCATGATCAATAATACTTGCGAATTTGAATGAATATCTTTTATGGATAGATTCTCAGGATATAACCGAATCAAGATACATCCAGAAGATGAGAAACATACATCTTTTCGCACTTCTCTTGGAGTATATTGCTATACTGTCATGTCGTTTGGTCTTAAAAATTCTGGTGCAACTTATCAGCGGACTATGAGTACTATCTTTCGTGATCATTTGCGATAGACAGTTGAATGCTATGTAGATGATATTGCTGTTAAAAGTCGTCTAAAGGAAGACCACATTCAAGACTTGAGAACTATATTCGATCTAATGTGCCGACATCAACTCAAGATGAATCCCACCATGTCATTCCTGGGAGTCTCTAGTGGCAAATTTCTTGGATTCGTTAGTACCTCTAAAGGTATACACGTTGACCCTGAGAAAATTAAAGCCACTCAAGAGATGCGTCCTCCACGCAACCTAAAAGAGCTATGAGGATTCCAGGGACGGCTTGCATACATCAGGAGATTCATTTCAAATCTCTCTGGATGCTGTAGACCGTTCACTCAACTCATGAAAAAAGGTGTGTCTTTTACTTGGACTGAAGAATGTCAGCAAGCATTAGAAGACATAAAGCGGTACTTGATGAAACCTCCAGTTCTAGTGCCTCCAGTATCAGGAATACCCTTCTTGATATATGTTCGAGCAGTGGACCATTCATTAGGTGTTTTATTTGCTCAGAAGAATAAAGAAGGTCATGAACAAGCTATCTATTATCTTAGTCGTACAATGATCGGAGCTGAACATCGATATACCCCAGTGGAAAAAGAATATCTAGCTTTGATGTTTGTTGTTCAAAAGACGAGACATTATATCACCGGCCAAACTATTTTTGTTATTTCTAGAGTTAATCCTCTCTGGGTTTTGATGAAAAAGTCCAGTACACTCAATTCCAGGCTTGCTTCATGGGCCATATTATTAGCATAATATGATATGGTTTATGTTCCTCAAAAGTCTGTTAAGGGTCAAGCTCTCGCTGATATCCTGGCAGCTCATCTAATTCCTGAAACATCTAAACTATATGACGAGATTCCAGATGAAACTTTGGAATCCAACATAATTTCAGAAGAAATTCTTACCTGGCGTCTATTCTTTGACGGTGCATTCAGAATATGACCAAAATGTGCCATTGTCACTGGAGTTGGAATCGTCCTCGTCTCACCAGAAAGATTAGCTATTCAAATAGCTTATTCTTTAGACGAGTCATGATCCAATAATGTGGCTGAATACAATACTCTGCTAATTGGTCTCCAATTGGCTAAACAATTAGATATTGAATATCTTGAAGTGTATGGAGATTCTAAACTGATTGTCAATCAGGTTAAAGGCACATATGAAGTTTGACACCAGGATCTTGTCCCTTATTATGAAACAACAGTTAGGCTGGCTACAGCATTCAAGGGTTTCTTCATTGAACATGTAAGTGGGGCATACAATACAGAGGCTAATGCATTAGCTAATCTGGCAGTTGTATTAGCAATCCCAGTAAAAAGGCAACAGATGATTGTCGTCACTAATAGAAAGTTATTTTGCACTGAGAATAACTCAAATATTGGGTTCATCATTTCAACTGAAATCAATGTCATTAGTGAAGATTGGAGAGCTCCTTTCATTGATTTTGTGGTACAAGATATTTTACCTGAAGATTCTAAAGAAGCTATAATAATCCGTTGAAGATCACTTCAGTTTTATGATAATTATACTTCTAAGACTCTTTATCGAAGAACATTTGATAGTCTACTTTTACGTTGTCTTGCTGGAGATGAAGCAAAACAAATACTACGAGCCCACGATAGGGTATGTGGTGCACATCAGCCAGGTCCTAAGTTACAAGATCGTATCCAGCGTATGGGTTATTATTGGCCCACTATGGTATCGGATGCCATTGAATATGCAAGGAAATGTCGACCCTGTCAAATTCATACAGACTTCATCCTTCAACCGTCAGAGTCCTTTCATCCGACTACCACATCATAGCCCTTTGAAACTTAGGGTATGGATGTCATTGGTTATATCAATCCACCATCATCTAGAGAACATCGGATTATACTAGCTATAACCGATTACTTCTCGAAATGGACAGAAGCCATACCTTTATCTGAAGTTAAGACTATCAGTATCATTAATTTTATCAAACATCATGTGATATACAGATTCGGCATTCCTCGACGAATCATTCATGATGATGGACCATAATTCATCAGTCAAAAGTTTCCTCGGTTTTGTGATGATAACAGAATCAACAATGTTGCTTCCAAGGCCAAAAATCCTACAATGAACGGTTTGGCTGAAGCATTCAACAAAACTATCATCAAGCTTCTCAAGAAATTCATTTCTACTAATGAAAGAAACTGGAGTGAAAAGTTTGGAGAATGTCTATGGGCTTATTGTACTACTATACGTACTCCAACCGGTTGCACACCTTTCTCCTTGGTGTATGTATGCGAAGCTGTCCTTGTCACGACCCGCACCTAGTGTAGGGGCACGAAAAGTGGTTACGTCCAGTATATGTCGTAGTATCGGCAGTAGAACGCTTTCATAGGTCACATATATCTAACAGTTATAAGGTACCTGTACAGTATATACACTCCGAACGGAGGTGACAATATAAAGTACAACTCAATCACAACTAAAAAAGAAAGTATGATAAGATAGATAGATGAAATCAATGGAATCCACAGATGACAAATGCAAGATAAGAGAGAGCTAAATGTCTAAGATAAACAACTCCATAAATCTAGAATAACAACTCTCCAAATAAGTACAAGTGTATCCAACAGAAAGAATGATAAATAAGATACTAGTCTAGCTAACTAGCCTAGACTACTGGGGTAATGTCCTCTGCAAGTGCTGGGTCCTTCTGAGAGTCCAGCTCACATGTGTCATCTAGGCCTGCTCCATAATAAGTGGGACACAACCCCTCAAGGTCATCTGTAATATTTCAACAGGTCCAGTCAGGAAGGGGGCGAGCACAGTACATCTCACGCAGTTCATATCATGACAGAAATATAATACATGCAATAGAGTAAGATATATGAAACGCTGAGAATATACATGAAGTAAAAGAGAAGACTATAAAGAAATATCTACTATAAGTAAAGAGCTACAATGAACTTGTGATTTAGAGTACAAGATAGACATGTGAATAGCTTGATAATAAACATGAGAGGTTGTACATGGCTACACTACTTTGGAAATGTCCACATGACTATTTCTACTCCCCCATCCCCAATCAATACACAAGGATTCGTTCAAGTTATATTATTGTACATGATTTCATATGGGGGCCCATAAATGGGTGCACATGAATATCAATATGGTAGCTCCGTAAACATGAGAGTACATGAATCACGAGAGTACACATGAATGGTGAAAGTACATAAATACATGATGAAAGTGAAACACACATGACATGATGTATCCGATGCTCCCTAGGGGATAACATCGTATGAAAAGATCCATATTGTACTAATCCGTGTTTCCATTATGTCAGCATCAAATAAAGTAATCTAGAGCAAGAATATAGTCCTAGCAAGTATAAAACGGTCAGAGAATGTACTTGCCTGATATCCTAAGTGTCTGAATGAAATACTGCCTGAGGAGTGGTGTCTGGCCCCTATTCAGAATAGTACAAGTCACAACATATCCAAATTGGTAAAATAAACTGCTACGATACATTCTACATGATGTTTTGGTCAATCTAGGCTAAAGTCAACCTTTGGTCAACTCTAGTCAAACTACTCTAGTCAACTAGGTTAACTAGGTCAAACATAACCCAGACAAGTCTCACTAAACCAAACTAGCCTATTCTAGCAAGCACACATCATTCACAAGTCACACAAGTCTAACAACACACAAAACTTATATGTATACAATCCATATACCATAGGCATGCACATTAGGATACCTATAGGCTATATGCCATATACACATATTATAGGGAACACACATATTTAATTACCACATTCACATATCCACTAAGTTGTATAGGCATTATATATTTATATGCATTTCACATATTCGCACACAAGATTATAGATATTGTAACTATATATATAAAATAGAGAGAGGGATATAGTGTCATGCATTTGTGTGTGTGTCATATACTCTCAAGTTGACAGTGTATATAAATATTGTGTGTCTAGGGAAATCAATAGTGTGAGTTGTGCAGATTACATATACATGTGTGTGTATGTTGATAGGGTCTCTTGTTTCCATAGTACAATGTGTGAAGATGTGTAATAGGACTCAACATTTCAGTGACAGCTCATGTGTAATGTGTTCTCAGATTTTGTAGTGTGTGTATGATTGAGTGTCTATGTGCAACAGTTTTTCAGTATAATGTGGGTACAGAAATAACTGTGGATAGGAATCAAATTTGTGTAATGTGTATGAGTATATGTGTGTGAATAGGAACAGTGCATATATGGCCGTGTGGGTGAATGATATGGAGAACAACAGCACACACATATCAGTCCTATAAATCAATGTACACAACCCAAATGTACACATGACAGTGTACATAATCAGTCAATTCTCAGGTTAAAGAACAGTGTACATATTAAAAGTGCATACTCAAAACAGTATATCAGTTTAACAATTCAAATGCCCAAATGAAATTCGAAAACTAATTTCTTATGCCAATCATAACCCTAACATGGTATGTTAACTTTTAGATGTATCTAGGTGACCAAACAATCGATTTAATCACACAAAACAGGTTAACGAGCATCAAAAATCTCAAAAAACCCAACTGACAGTTGGTATCAGAATAGGGGAAAATTTCTAATTTCAAAATCAAAATAACAACTGATAATTAAATAATGGTTGGTAATAGAAGTACTATATGTGCACGTGTCCATAGAGTCATCTTGTGTCACCCAGTGCCGGATACGATATGTCCACATCACACGAACACTACACGTGCACACACGAATACGCAGTCTCGTGCACGCATGTACTCGTGTCTAGGACACGACACACGACATGAGACATGACATGGGTGTGCACTTAGGTTCTCCACCTCTAGGGCTAGGGGTTGACAACCCTGAGTCGTGTCCAAAATGTGTCTTCGTAAGACACGAAGACTGTCTCAGTAGACTATGGTCGGCTGTGCGCTGATAGTAAACAACCCGTATGGCTTCAATATCTCACAAACCACCCAATAAAACCTAATAATATTTTATACTCTTTCTGTCAGTCATCTCCCCTACGTGCACACCAATTTTGGTGTCATCACATGCTGTATCCAAGGAGGAATCGGACACGGGCAGCAGGACACCCGACCGAGCCCCCGTGCAGCGTGTCCAGTAACCATTTAGGACACAAAAACGACACGAAGACCAACTCAGTCTTCAAAAATCTAATGTACACAAACAGATCTACAGATTCATGCAATTAGTTTTACAAAATACGAAAATCAAATCCTAAGTGGCATTCTATCAAACACTTGCACATACACTATGACATGTGTCCAATACGGACACCAAATGGATACAATTTCTAACCAAATTTTAGGGACAACTAGGGGACACCTAGATCTAGTCTAGGATGCAAAGAAATCAGAATAATAGCACAATTTCAGAAGTTTTACATATAGGTGCCAATGGAAATAAAAGCCCCAAAATAGAGTGTTCCTCCTTGCTAGCTCAAATCCACAAATTGTTCAAAAGCTGGGATTACTCTCCATAAACAGAAAATAGGAGAGTATTAGACTCTAATGCTAGAAACTCAAAAAGGAATTAAAATGCAAAAACTATGGATTGGGGAAAGAATGGCCATACTTTTCTTTTTCCTAAGTGTTGATTCAATACAAAAAAGGCAAGAACTAAATGAGGAGAGTACTTATGGGGAGGGAACCCAAAGTGGCCGGCCATAGAGTATGGAATTTAGGGTTAGGGTTTAGTCTAATGGGCTATGGGCCAAGTTGTACTAGTCATGGAATCAATTCCTAAGTCTCAAGCCTATGAACCAAATCATTAATCCTCATATTTAAATATTGATTTCTAAATGACTAACTTAGGTTGACTTATGTTAGACTAGGGTCTTACCATGCTAACCAAGTTACCATAGCTGGGGTCAACATCTAGGTTAGTCTCTAAAGTCTCAAATAGTCAAAGTCAAAATAGCAATCACCAATTCAATAAATTAAAATAAATTCAAAAAATTACAAATAACCAAAATACACTAAAGCTAAAATGTGGTAGTGACAAATCTACCATCCTTAAAAGAATTTCGTCTTCGAAACTAAAAGGCAAAACTAAACTGATGAGAAGGATAGACAATCATACCTCAAGGTCCAAAAAGATATGTGTATCGCTCGCGCATCTCATCCTCCCGCTCCCAGGTAGACTTTCCTGGAGAATGATGTCTCCATGCAGCGAACCAAAGGTATCACCTGGTTTCTCAGTACTTCTCTCGGCGATCCAAAATCTCCACTGGCTGCTCTGGATAACTGAGAGTAGGTCCCACCTCAATCTCTGAATGATCAAGTACATGTCTAGGGTCAGCCATATACCGTCTCAACTGTGATACGTGGAATACGTTATGGACACCCACTAGTGCAGGTGGCAAGTCTAGCTTATATGCCACATCACCGACTCTCCTGCTGATCACAAAAGGTCCGATGAAGCGTGGGCTAAGCTTCCTAACTCCACCAAAACGTATGGTACCACGAGTCGAAGATATTCGCAGAAAAACTATATCTCCGACCTAAACCCAAACAAGGTCTCAAGTTACTAAATAATCAAACATGATCAAACAAACACAAACAAACAACCTACTTCTAATCCTATCTATAATCTGTACCACAAACTCCAAAGGCCTCCGGTGGCTATCGGCCCAATGCCGATGTCTGTCCTGTGCCACGCGAAGTCTAGCCCTGATGAGCTTCACCTTCTCGCCTCTGTCAACAACCATCTCAGGTCCTAATAAAGCTCGCTCACCAATATCATCCCAAGATAAGGGTGTACGACACCTACGCCCGTACAGAGCCTCGAAAGGTGACATCTCAATGCTGGCCTAAAAATTGTTGTTTTAAGCAAACTCTACCAAGTGCAGGTGATCCTTCCATAATCGTTCGAAATCTAAGACATACGTCCGTAGCATGTCCTCGAGTGTCTGAATTGTCCTCTCTGACTGTCTGTCCGTCTGGGGGTGTTATGTAGTACTAAACTTGAGCTGAGTGCCCAAACTAGTCTACAGATTCTGCCAAAAATATAAAGTAAATCAACTATCCCGATTCGAGATGATGCTGACCGGAACTCCATGAATCCTGACAATCTGTCGCATGTACATCTCTGCAAGCCTTTCATTAGACGTACCCACTTTAAATGGCAAAAAGTGGGCTGATTTGGTCAACCTGTCTACGATGACTCAAATTGCGTCTTTCCCTCCTGGTGTATGCGGCAATCCAGATACAAAATCCATCATGATATGTTCCTACTTCCACTCTGGAATGGGCAATGGGTACAACAAACCTCCTGGCCTCTGCCTCTCTACCTTGACCTGCTGACAGACCAAGCACCTGGCAACGAAGCGAGCTACCTCCCGCTTCATCCCATTCCACCAGACATGCTCCCTCAGATCGCTGTACATCTTGTTGGCACCAGGATGTATAGAGTACTGAGATCGGTGGGCCTCCTATATGACCTGCTCCCTGAGCTCTCCACTGGGCACACACAGTCTGGAACCGTACCTCAAAGTACCATCCTCTGTAAGAGTAAACTTACCATCCACTAGCCCTGCTCGAACCTGCTCTCGGATATACCGCAGAGCAACATCCTCGAACTACGTTAACTTGATCCTCTCCATCAAGTCTGACTAAATCTGAAGGCCCTACATATGCATCTGAACTCCGGGTACGATCACCTCAATCCTCAGGCTCTCTAAATCTGCTAGCAAATGACGGTCCATAGTCAAACACATGGCTGTCGGATACCTACTCAAGGCATCGGCAACCACGTTGGCCTTCCCTGGGTGATACAGTAGTGAGATGTTGAAGTCCTTTATCAGCTTTAACCACCTGCACTTCCTCATGTTGAGCTCCTTCTGTGTAAACACATACTTCAAGCTCTTATGATCTATAAAGATCTCCACCCTCTCTCTATATAAGTAGTATTTCCATAACTTCAAAGCAAATATCACTCCTGCCAACTCCAAGTCGTGGGTAGGATAGTTCTTCTCATGGGAACGTAACTATCTGAAAGCATAGGCAATCACCTTCCCATCCTGCTGCAAGACACAACCTAAACCCTTCCCCGAGGCGTCATTGTAGATAGTGAACCCTCCCGATCTTGATGGCAATATCAGAATCGGAGCTGTCGTCAGCCGTTTCTTCTACTTATCAAAAGCGACTTGACACGCCTTTGATCAAATAAACTCTAGATCCTTCCGGGTCAGCCTTGTCAATGGCTCTACAATCCGAGAGAAATCCTGCACGAACCTCTTATAATAGCCTGCTAGTCCCAATAAGCTCTTGATCTCTGCTACTGAACTCGGTTCCGACCAAGCCTCAACTGCCGTGATCTTCTTCGGGTCCACGGAGAACCCATCTTGAGTCACCATATGACCCAAGATGTCAACTCTATCCAGAAAGAACTCGTACTTCGAGAGCTTGCCATACAACCTCTCCCTCCTGAGTGTCTCCAGTACCCCTCTCAAGTGCTCCTCATGCTCCTCCTCAGTCTTCGAATACACCAGGATATCATCAATGAACACCACCACGAACTTGTCTAAGTACTGGTGGAACACCTTGTTCATCAAGTTCATAAATACTGTTGGGGCGTTGGTCAGCCCAAACGGCATAACCAAGAACTCAAGTTGACTATACCATGTCCTGAAGGCGGTCTTCGAGATATCCTACTTCTTTACCTTTACCTGAAGATAACCTGGCCTCAGATCAATCTTCGAGAAAACCTGAGCTCCACTCAACTGATCAAAAAGATCATCAATCCGAGACAGTGTGTATTTGTTCTTGATCGTGAGGTAGTTGAGTGCCCTATAGTCGATGCACACCCGTACCTGCCCATCCTTCTTAGGTACAAAGAGTATCGGAGCACCCCAAGGTGAAGAACTCGATCGGATAAAGTCCATGTCCTGCAGCTCATCCACCTGCTTCTTCAATTCTACCAACTTACTGTTGTTCACTCGATAGACATATTGAGAAATCGGTTCCATGCCGGAAACCAAGTCTATCGAGAACTCAATATCCATGTCCTGTGGAAGCCCTAGCAACTCCTCCGGAAAGATGTCCATGTACTCTGCAATCAAAGGATGTTGAGCCGCCTGCTCCTCAACTGAAGCCCCGCAGAAAAGTCCACTGTTCTGCTCCGCCTGCCATCGGGTGTACTTGAACTCTGGCTGTCCTGGCACTCCAAATAGAACTCTACCCCCTCAGCAACCTATGCTGGCGTGATGCCTGCTCAACCAATATATACATAATATGATATCGTAGTTCGGTAGTGGCATTACGAGCAGACTCACCTCCAACTCTCGGCCTCCTAAAATAATACTCTGCCCTCTGTAAACATCATTCAAGAGGATAACACTACCTCCCGTCGTGATCTTACAGGTCCTAGGTAGTGGTTCAGATACTAGGCAGAGTCTAATAGCAAATGACACCGACACAAAAACTGTGGGAAGCCCTGGAATCAAATAGAGCGAATGTTGGAATGGAGTCGAGAAGAACTGAACCTGCAATCAACTCACTAATAGCCTCTGCATCCTCGGCCGCTATGGCGAAAGCTCACCCCTGCGGGCCTCCCCTTGCCTGCTGTTGGTGCTGTACGAACTGCTAGTACTGAGTCGACAACGATCCCTTCTGCGATCCCACTGGAGCCTTGGCTCCTGCTCCCTGAGCTGCTCTGCCTACGAAGAGGGAACAGTCCCTCAGCTGATGCTCTGACGATCCGCAGAGAAGATACTTCCCCAGCCTCTTCCTGCACTCAGTCTATCCATACCCCGGTCCTGCAGAAGGTACAACTAGTAGACTGCTGCCTCGGGGCCTGCGGCTGCTGCCTCGGCTGCTGATGCTGAGCTGGCTGAAGTATCGGCTGTTGGAACTGCTGTAGCTAAAACTGCCTCTGCTGGTGCTGCTGCTGAAAGTGCGACCTCTTGGTCGGTCTTCTTCTACCACTGGCTCCCTGGGTGTCTCGCCCCCTCTTGAGCCTCAGCTCAAGATCATCCTCTGTTGCTAAGGCAACCACCAAGATCTTCTCAAATGTGGCGCTGCGGGCACTCTTGGTATAGAACTTCACTTCCTTGACCAGTCCCTTCCTGAACCTCCGGGCCTTCGTCGCCTCAGATAACCCCTCGACAAACCTGCCCAGACGACAAAACTCCCTAGCATACTCCTCAACGGACTAACTGTCCTATACTAAGGCCTCGAACTGAGTCTCGAGGGCACCAAACGCTGTGTCTGGGAAAAACTTCTCCTTGAACAGCTTCTTGAAGGATGTCCATGTCTGCCCTGGTGTACCAACCCTATAGTCGGTCTGGTACCAAGTGCAGGCCAAATCCTGCATCATACTGGCCGCCGCCTCGATTTGAAGCCTTGCTGGAATCTCTGCCAGTCTGAAAATCTCCTCCATATGCTCTATCCACTCATCAGCATACAGAATGCCCTCTGTACCCCTGAAGTCCCTCGGGTGCATCTTCTGGAAGTCCTGGATGACCTTCTCCCTTGGTGGATGTGGCTGCTGAACTGCCACGGGCTGAGCTGCTGTCCTCTCAACTATCGTCAGGGCCAGGTCGATGCCCCGACTAAACTCTGCAGTCTGACGCTACTGCTGGGCCTGTTGGACCTCCATAAACTGCTGAAAGAATGTGAACAGCTGGACTGCATCAACGGTCCCCGAAGGTGGCTGCTGCTGCTGGAGCATCTCTAGAATCATCGAACTCGGCCTGTGTACTGCTGGTGCAGGGTCTCCTCCAAATACAACTGAAACACCCACCCCAGCTGGCATGACTGGGGCTGCGGTACCGAGGATTGGCTGCTGAGGACGAGAGGTAGCAGACCTCTCATCTACGTCCCCCGGACCTGGGCGATGTGATCTAGTCTCGACCATCTTGGAGACAGATCAAACAAGAAAACAATTTCTGAGAATGAGTCGAAATAGCAAAGGAGGACAGTTTATATTCAAGGGAAGACAATAAGCAGCAAATTCAGACAAAAGGAGTCTGATTAAGAGTTTTTTCTAATATGATTGAGTACCTTCAAAAATATCATAATCCTACTGCAGGCTGCAGTGATACTCTAGTTCGAATACCACTGCAATTCTAAAATAGACCTGCATGGGCTACCACTGAAAATGTGTCACGACCCGCACCCAGTGTAGGGGCACGAGAAGTAGTTACGTCCGGCCTACGCCGCAGTATCAGCGGTAGAACGCTATCCTAGGTCACATACATCTAACAGTTATAAGGTACCCGTACAGTATATACACTCCGAATGGAGGTGACAATATAAAGTACAACTCAATCACAACTAAGAAAGAAAGTACGATAAGATAGATAGATGAAATCAATAGAATCCATAGATGATAAATACTAGATAAGAGAGAGCTAAATATCTAAGATAAACAACTCCACAAATCCAGAATAACAACTCTCCAAATAAGTATAATTGTATCCAACAGACAGAATGATAAATAAGATACTAGTCTTGCTAAGTAGCCTAGACTACCGGGGTAATGTCCTCTGCAAGTATTGGGTCCTTATGAGAGTCCAGCTCACATGTGTCATCTAGGCCTGCTCCATAATAAGTAGGACACAACTCCTCAAGGTCATCTGTAATATTTCAACAGGTCCAGTTAGGATGGGAGAAGGCACAGTACATCTTACGCAGTTCATATCATAACAGGAATATAATACAGGCAATAGAGTAAGATACATGAAACGCTGAGAATATACATGAAGTAAAAGAGAAGACTGTAAAGAAATATATACTATAAGAAAAGAGCTATAGTGAACTAGTGATTTAGAGTATAAGATCGACATGTGAACGGCTTGATAATAAACATGAGAGGTTGTACATGGCTACACTACTTTGGAAATGTCCACATGACTATTTCTACTCTCCCATCCCCAATCAATACACAAGGATCCGTTCAAGTTATGTTATTGTACATGATTTCACATGGGGGCCCATAAATGGGTGCACATGAATATAAACATGGGGGCTCCGTGAATATGAGAGTACATAAATTACGAGAGTGCACATAAATGGTGAAAGCACAGAAATACATGCTAAAAGTGAAATGCACATGACATGATGTATCCGATGCTCCCGAGGGGGATAACATCGTATGAAAAGATCCATATAGTACTAATCCGTGTTTCCATCGTGTCAGCATCAAGTAAAGTAATCTAGAGCAAGAATATAGTCCTAGCAAGTATAAAACGGTCAGAGAATGTACTATCTTAATAATAAAGCCATATATAATAAATACTCAAAATCCCCATGGAATCTGTCTAAATTTTCAATTCTGTCTTTTGAAACCCAGCTATTTTAAAAGATATCTTATCTTTATGATAAATCCGTATTATCATAGATATCATCTTTTTAGACCTGATATCCTGTCTTTGAGTCCTAGCTGACTTGAAGATCATCAGTAGAAAAATGTGTTCACGTCCATATTACCTCTGAATTCTATTTTCTATATCAAACACTCATAACATCCATATTACTCCCAAAACCATAAAGATTCCGGTAAAAAAAAGAGATAAAATCATTCTTTATTCTTTCTTTTTAAAATATAGATACATCTTAATGGAAATCTATTACATCTTGGATTTTCATTCTGATACAACAAATGGAGGTCTATTACATCTTTGGATCTTCTTGTTGGTGCCAGTTCCTTGTCGACTCGACCTGAAGCAGCGAGTAAGGTGCCGAAATCGACTATGGTCATCTCTCTCAGAAAGACGAGAGGAGAACGACAGGGTACGACAGCTCGAAGACAAGTTATTGTCAATACAACTGGTGGAGAAACGATGACCCTTCATAGGAAGTAGGAATGAGATCACCCTTGTGATACAATTCCTAGTTCTGTGTCTCCACCATCCAAATCTCATGTATAGAGGCTCTTCCTACCATCTGAGGAAAGCCCTTATAAAACATGAAGAGTTCTGAGCTGTCTGATGTGTGTGTCAAATCGATTCATCTTCACAGTATCCTATATCACCGATACCAGTTCTGAAGAATCTTGCCAACCGATTCCCTGCAAGAGGTGAACGAGAAGATGTTAGTAAATTTACAAAGTACAATGATCAAATCTATACAAAAATCACATGTTGCACCAAAACTTCCTTATTGCGCAATATCTGTATTGCACCATGTGCAGCATCTATATTGCTTCGTATTTTGCATATCGCAACATCTTTGTTACATTGTACAATATCTGACAGCAACCAAACCCTAAAAAGGGTGACATAAGTCAAAAAGTGCACCAAACTCTAAAAAAATAGGGCGCACGATGAACAGATTAATCAAAAAAATCTTTAAAAAGGATTTGGTTGATATGATCGATGCATGGATCAATGATCGAAACGGTCACCTTCCATAGCCGAGTTGATAGTTTCTCGTCGTGACGAAGGCAAAATATACTGACACGCATGTCGCTGCTCTCTTCATAGCACGAGATGAAGGCTCAGCGAAGTCCTCTCCTCTGTTAACATCGAATCTCCCGGGCACCATTAGGGTTTGTCGAAGAAGCTTCTGAGTCTGGAATAAGAGAAGACAGAGTGGTCGAAACTCTCGAAGAGCCAGAAGATTGAGAAGAAATAGGGTTCTCGAGAAATCCTAAACAATGGTGAAGGATGAAAAATTTAGAGGGCACGGCTATTTAAAGCTTTGCAAATAAAATTGAATCGTGCAACTTGCACTGAAGAATCGGGCTTGAGTTTGACAGGCACAACCTAGACATAGTCATTTCTAAATTTAAAGTATTTCAAAACTTTAAAGTCTTTTCAAGTTTCGTAAACTTTGAAGGGGATCTTGTAGAGGCTAAAAATCTAGCTATGCTACTCATCCAGAAGCCATCTCATCAAAATGCATCATATCAATAAGCTGTGCCACAATAAGTTGTGCCAACATAGGATGCTCCATATCAAGTTGCGTGAGTGCCACGTGGCAGTCTCCTCGAAAACCTATCACGGCATCATTATTGCCTGACAACTGACATCACGTATATTAAGGAAAATCTGTTCAAATCCTGCGCAACACGACGCTCGAGGAGATTTAGTCAGATTTTATGACATCTAGCAGTTTGTGCAACGTATTAAGGTGCGTGAGATTGTGCTTAAGCGCAAGTTGCTACATTGCGCCCTCGCACAACCGATGAAGATCGTACAGTGTGATCGTCCAGAGCAGGGTGACGTGGCACGCATGCCACTAACTTCGTAGAACGTATCCACTACATTGCTCACGACTATGCACATCTCACTCAAATGATGTCATGCATCCACAGCACTTGGTGCAATCGCTCGCGCAAGTTGCTATATTGCGCCCCCGTGCAACTTGATGAAGCTCGCATAAGGTGATCAAACAATGTTTAAAACAGGGTGACGTGGCGCACAAGCCACTAACTTCGCAAAATATGCCCACTATACTGCCTACGACCACGCGCATCTCACTCAAACGATGCCATGCATTCATAGCAGTTGGTGAAACCGATCGCACAAGTGAACAGGCGTACAACCTGAGGCACGCACAACCCAAAATAACTGCTAAACAATTATTTCAAGAACTCTATAAATAGAGTTTCAAATCAGTCTCAAATAATAAGGAATGATCATAATTTCCTGCTAAAGTATTGTTGCATTAACCAGAGGCTCGTGTCTTCGATATCACATCGTCCAAGGGATAAAGTGATCATCTTTCGATCAGATTCCTATAGTTGCAGTTTCCCAAAAATTAATTGTACTTTTGTACTCTTTCTTACTTTATAGAAATCAAAATTTTATTTTTTCAAACAGTAACACTCAACCGTGTTTTAAAGTTGTTTGCGGAACATGGTACTCATAGCCCGCTGGCAGGTTGCGCCTACTTTATTCAATCCGAAGGGCATAACTTTATAACAATATATTTCTTTTGGAGTCTGAAATGAAGTATGCTTTTCGTCCTCGTGGAATATCTTGATTTGGTTGTAGCCTAAGAAGCCATCCATGATGGACATATGCTCAAAGCCACAAGTGTTGTCGATCATCATGTCTGTGATTGGGAGAGGAAATTTGTCTTTTGGACAGGCTGAGTTGAGATCCCGAAAGTGTATACAGACTCTAATCTTCCCGTTCTTCTTCGTAACAGGCACAATATTGGCCTCCCAGTCCGGGTGTTGTTCTTCGCAGATGAAGCTACTCTCAAGGAGTTTATCGTCTTTTTCTTCGATGGCATCCATAATATTGGGACGAAAGTGATGCTGCTGTTGTTTGACAGTTTTGGCGTCAGGTAGAATGTTGACCCAGTGTATGGCAACTTATGGGTCGAAGACCGGCATATCTTCATAGCTCCAGACAAAGACGTCTATATACTCCCGGACCAGTTGTACCAGAGAATCTTTGTCGTCTTCTGTCAGGCTTTTGCTGACAAAGATGGGTTTAGGGGATGTTTCATCCCCTCACTCGATCTGGACGACTTCGTCCTCGGTGGGAGGCTCTTGCTGTTCGAAACATCATTCCCACTGAGATCCAAGGCGTTTAGCCCAAGGCTCCTCTTCGAAGAAATCGAGTGCCTGGTCTTCTTCCTCTGCAGGATCGTCTATGGAAACCATGTTGACGAATAGTACCTTCTGGAGGTCCCGGCCTATATTGGTATCAGAATCCCAGGTTGAAGAGTCGGATGAATGCGAGTGTAATGGAGCCTCCGGTTCTGAACTCTCCGAAGTGGTCATGGGAGTAATATACTCCAACCTCGGCGAGTATGTTTGTAGTAGTTCTGAGGCTTCCCCTTTGGAGTATGAACTCGTGAGGGAAGCCGTCGACCTTCGCCGTAGTTCAGCACTTTGTTGTTGTTTAGGTCGTATCCCATCTTCTTGATGAGATATTTGGCTTGAGTAGCATAGAGGTAGAGCTGCATCTTTTCGTCGTCGGGTTTCGATTCTCCTTGGTTTAGCCGCTGTGGATGTTCTAGTCGACCGAAGACGATAGGTTGCTTCTCTGGGTTCCTTGGCGGGACTAGGAAGTAGGAGCCTTTGGAGGGGACAACTTGGTTTACAAGGTTGGTGGTTATTACTTACGTTTGTAGAGTACATAGAGTGTTGTCTAAGAAGTACTTAGTGTTCAAATGCGCACACGAGTAATTCGAAGACAACTTTCTATTAATAAAATACAAAATTTTACCCCGAGGGATTACATCATCTAAAGACTGTGCCTCGGTATTGGTGCAGACGTCATCTTGTAATTCCTTGTGGGCAAGAGCTGCTATAGAAGGAGGTGTAGGAGATTTTTGCTTCATCTTGATCACCATGGGAGAGGCGGCCAGAGTATCCTGCTGCTTTGAAGCAGTTGTCGGGGCCTTTCAGAAGAGCTTTATTTGCAGGGGCTCCTGGCTTGATGCCATCGGAGGCGGCCGTGCTGGAGCCTTGTCCCGGAGTTTGATGACCAGGGGGGCTGGAGTCTTAGTTGGCTTCCCTTTCAGTCGAACCCTCATGGGTCCTTCCGTGATGGCTACAACTTCTGCTTCGTCATTGACATCTTTGGACTCGTCATCCCAGGAGAGTGGTTTGTACAGATCGTTATCCATACAACATGCTTTGAGACTTCGAAATGGGTCGATGTCAGCAAACTCCATCTTGACGGTCGCATCACTGGCCACGTACTTCATGTACTAGTGAAGGATAGAGGGGACAATTATGTACTCATGGATCCATGGCCGCCCAAGCTACATCTTATAGTTTATGTCCGTATCGATGACGTAATAGGTAACCTCACTATGAAGATGACCTATTTGGCACTTCAATCGAATCTTGTCCAAAGGCTCACTCTTCCCCGCGTTGAAGCCGCTGATGGTGGTATTCGATGCCATAAGACGGTACATCGGGATCCTTAGAGCTTGGAGCAGACTTCGAAAGATGATGCTGAGTGATGAGCCCGAGAAAATGTGAATGCGATCGACCTTGATGACACCCACGTATCCTGGGTAGTACAAGGGTCAATTGTGCCGGTAATTCTTTATCAGCATATCGAGCTGCGCGAAGATGATGTTAAGAATCACCTAGACCACACTATGGCAATGCAGACATGCCGCAGGGTCTTCCTTGGGCTGCTTCACCTGTGCGAAATAAGCCTCTGCATTCTGTTGCACCTCGCCGAGGGCATCCCGAGTTACTTTGGAGAGTGAAAGAAGCTTAAAATGTGATAACCGAGCCGGCGTGTTGGCCAGCTGCGCCAGTATATCAAAGTTGTAGGGCTTGATTGGGCCTACTGTCGAGTCCTTTCGTAGAGGCTTATCGAAGCAGACCTCCTTATGTTTCTGGTTATCTGCGATAGTAGGTTGAGAAGGTCTGTCTTGTGCAGTATCGGGAGTAGGATAGATCGCCGGTGGGGGCATCTCTTCTTTAGGAGCCTGGTTTTTCTCTCGCTGGAGAGCCGAACGAGTGGTTACCCTCTTATCTTCTATCGAGAAGGAGACCATACGACATGTCCTGACCCTTCATCCCTTTAGTCGGGTGCGCAATTGGCGCAGTCATATCAGGAGTGAGATCTGGATAAACCCACATCACTTCACCTTGTGGTGTTGTGAAGGGATGAGGCCCTGAGCATTGTCCCTGGCGGGCGGAAGGTTGACGACTTCCATCATTGCCTTCGGGATAGGGACGATGCTGTCTTGAGTCTTGGCTATCGGGAAGCTCCCGAACTGTATCGTGACCATGTTGGTCGTCACAGACTTTTTCTCGTAATCGAGAGAGATTACATTGGCGCAGGTAAGACGTTGAATCTACCTTTTCAACACATAGCAGTCGCGTGTTGTGTGGTGGATGTACTGGTGGTAATGGCAATACCTAGGATTATCAACCTTTTCTACTTCGTCAGGACACTTGCGAGGTAGAAGCGGCAACCTGCCGCCCTTGGTCAGCATCTTGAATAATTCGAGCGTGTCTTCGTCATTGAAGGAGTAGGTTTCCTTAGGCTTCTATACTTCGGCTGGCTTGGATCTCACGAGCGTTGGACCCTTTGTAATATTGACGACCATAGCTTGCTTGCCTTTACCGTCTGTCACGACCCGGTCCTAAATTGTTTGGTCGAATCGAATCATGCCCAGCCTGCACCGTTGTGAGACGACGGTAGTAAGCTGTATCCACTTGCGGGTAATCTCAACAACACAATATATTTGTCACAACTTCTAAAATTATGAATATTAAAAATTTTGTCCAACAGAAAGATACATCTGATAATATACAACAGAAATAAACTGTCTCAAATTCAAACATCATAACTAGAAAGGAAATGTCATCATCTAGGAAGTTGGCTCATCAGCCCCGAGATCAACATCCTCCGATTGGGACTCTGGCAGCACGGCTGGGTAAAGATCAGGATCGTAATATCTATTAATCAATAGCTCAGCTTCATCAACGGGACCTATTGGGGATGGGGATCCAGTCAGGTAAGGAGCAAAGTACAATTATGAATATCCAACAATTCAACTAATAATTAGAAATTTGCAATTTTAAACAGTTTGAATATTTGAACAATATTTTCTAGCAATTTTCCAACAATTGAAAACTATGTGATTTGAATAGGTAATGTTTATGACCGGCTTCGGTTGTACAATAGTATCCTAGCGATACGATACGGCTTATCCCCGTGTGTAAGAGGGGTAATCTCGTACAATTATGCAATATGAAGGTATTGGTCATAAAAATCTACACTACTCCCCCAATATCCCACAATCAATAACAATCAATACTTTAGAAGAGAGTTCCGTGTAGCAATATGGTTTAAGATTGCAATATTACAATTACTAATTAAATTGAAAAAAAAAACACAACCGTACTTGCCTTAGTTTATGACTGAATTGGAAGTCGGTACTGGGAAAGAAATCAGACTTGTCCTTGAAATCCTACAGTTGAGAAGTTCTGACATAGAACCATCATCATTGAACCATATCTAGGTGTGCTAGTTACAATCTCTAAAATTGATTCTAGTCAAGTTTTATGTTATTCTATCATAACACGTTTATCGATGCGATTTAAAATCATTAATTTAACGAAATAAAAGTCAAGTTAACATTTATTAGGAAAATTTGCATTTTTCGATTATTTGGCAAAACTTTGTATTTTGTAATATATCTAAAACTAGGTTTTTCTTTAAATGAGAAAAACGTGAATTTTTTTAAATAATACAAACTTATATTTTATTATTAACTAAATGTGGGAAAATTATTTAATTTTCTATATAAAATAAATATTTAATTTATTATTCTACGCGTTTATCGATAACTAACGAAACCAGAAGAACCAAAAGAAACCAAAACTATACTACACAATTACAAAATCATAGAGAAAGAAATAAAGACTGGGCTTATGCCCTTACAACACTTTACATAAATTAAATGAATTAAAGTAATTAAATTGCTGGTGAACTCTGAACGTCGAGAAGCGGTCCATTCAGCAATCCGAGGCCCTGCACTCAAAATACTATTACCCAGTAACATGTTCTAAAATAATAATTTAGTTTAAAATATAAAATATAGTAAGTCTCAGACTTTGTCCAAAGAGTCATGTTACATTCTAGCTTATGCCTCAACGTCCGAAAATTCCGGTTTCGTTTGCATTTCGCTAGGGCCCATGGACCGATATGGTCGTCGCCCGGAAAGATAATTGAAAACCAAATAGCAAAATCGATTGGAAATCCTTTTAATAAATCTTTTGCAAAGGCCGGTTTTGAAATAATATTTTAAAATCATTAATGGAAAATTGGGCAGATAACAACACAATAATAGGAAGGCCGGTTTTGTAACTGGGATAACCCAATAATGGGAAGATAACAACCAACACCAAAATATTCCAAACCAGGAATAACACCAAACCAAATCACACAAAAATAATCCCAAATCAGAGATACCAAATATCCAATTTAAATATAGATTTTATTCTAAAACCAAAATCAACAATCACAGCACACAGAACTCTTTCCGAAAATAAAATTCAGAAAAACCGAAAACACAGAACCATTCTAAGAAAAATGGTCACAGAATGATTCCGAAAGGTGGTCGGGAAAATCCGAAACCACAATCGCAACTAATTGATCCGATTCCCATAGCGGGATCAGGGACCTTGTCATCATCGACACTATAGGAGGGACACGGGGACACGGGAATATACCTTGGGTGCTCGGCTAGAGCTCTCAGGTGCAAAATAGGAAAAAAAAAATCAACGCGAACTCAGAAAAAGTCCAGAAGCACACAGACAGCGCTGGAATAGCACGAACGTGGCCACGGGGAGTGGATCAGGACCCGCAAGGTGCCGCGGACAGCGGATCGGGGCACGGGCGGCCGGATCGTGGCTCACGGGGTGCTGTGAGCTCGGAAACAACAGCGACGGGAGGCCGCTCGGCCTGGGCGAGGTGGTGCCGCACGTGGGAGGGGCTCGGTGGCCGGCGATCGGCCTGGGCCACGGGCGGGCACGGGCCTGGGGTCGCCGAGTGGGGCACGGCCGGGATCTGCTTGGAGGGGCGCGGTCGGGATTCGGCTAGGGCTTGGAAAAAATTAGGAAAAGTGAGTATGAGACAGGAGAAGAAGAAGGAGAATGGAGAGTTTAAATATGAGATATTTGTGGTTACGGAAACCAAAGGTCGTCGGAGTTACGGAAGAGGAGGGGTTCGAGCGTTCGGGAAGGGAAAAGGAAGAGGTCGGCTGAGGATGAAAAGAAAGGAAATGAAAGTGAAGAAAGAGTTCTGGTGAGGGAATAAAGGAATTTCTTTAAAAGAAATATAATAATATACATAAATATTAATAACTAAATAACTTAAAGATGAAAACGAGATTGGGTTCGATTTCAAAAATGGATCGCGACGAGTTCGTGACGGGTCAGGGCAAATGAATAAATTAATTTTTTTAAATATGATTTTCTTAATTATTATAATAATAATAATAATAATAATAATAATAATAATAATAATAATAATAAATGGACTAATTTAATTTGCAGCCAAAAATCCAACATTTTAATAAATAAATCCAAATTTACGAGTTTCACAACCTTCCCTTCTTAAGAAATTTTACGTCCTCAAAATTAAAGGATAGGGTTAGGAGTTACCTCAGTCTCAAACAAATACGGATGCTACTCCCGTATCTCAACTTCTCCCTCCCAGGTTGACTCGCCTGGGGAATTTTGTCCCTACATAACTCTGACTATGACCGTCACAGAGTTCCTGGTTTTCTTCTCAGCTTCGTCAAAAATCGCGACTAGCTTCTCTGGTACTGTGAGGCTGGGTCCAATCTCCAACTCCGAATGGTCCAAGATGTGGCTCAGATCTGGGATGTAGCGTCTGAGCTGTGAAACGTAGAAGACGTTGTGCACGCCCTCAAGATTAGATGGTAGAGCTTATCGGTACGCTACTTCTCCGACTCAGCTCAAAACTTCGAATGGGCCGATGTACCTGGGGCTCAGCTTTCCTGCTCTGCCGAATCTGATAGTTCCTCTGGTAGGGGAAATCTTGACAAAGATACTATCTCCTGCTTTGAACTCCAGTGGTCGACGACTGCTATCAGCCCAATGCTTCTGTCTGTCCTGAGCAATCCTAAGTTTGTCTCTAATCACCTTTACCTTCTCTGCTACATCGGTCGCCATCTCAGGTCCAAGCAATACTATTTCTCCTATGTCATCCCAAGCAAGTGGAGTGCGGCAACGATGTCCATAGAGTGCCTCGAACGAAGTCATACCGATGCTAGCTTGGTAGCTGTTGTTGTAGGAGAACTCTACCAAGTGTAAGTGGTCTTCCCAAGGCCCTCCAAATTCTAAGACGCAAGATCTCAGCATGTCTTCTAGCGTCTGGATGGTTCTCTCCGATAGTCCATCGGTCTGGGGATGGTAGGCAGTGCTGAACTTCAATTGTGTTCCCAGACTGTCGTACAAGCTCTTCCAAAAATAAGAGGTGAATCTGGTATCTATGTCAGATACGATACTTACTGGAACTCCATGAATCCGGTAGATATGCTGCATGTACAGTGCTGCCAACTTCTCGGTGGATAGACCAACCTTAAAGGGTATAAAGTGAGCTGACTTCGTCAGTCGGTACACAATAATCCAAATGGCGTCCTTTCTTCCTTGGGATCGAGGCAATCCTGACACAAAGTCCATCGTTATGTGTTCCCATTTTCACTCCGGGATGTCTAGCGGCTGCAACAGTCCTGCTGGTCTCTCTTTGCTAGCTTTCAATTGTTGACAAATTAAGCATCTAGCCACATACCTAGATACGTCCTTCTTCATTCCGTACCACCATACTACAGTACGCATATCCCGATACATTTTATTAGTTCCTGGATGTATAGAATACTGCGACTGGTGCGCTTCTTGCAATAGCTCATTCTTCAGTTCGCCAGTTGGTACGCAAAGCCTCGTACCATGCCTCACTGCTCCGTCACTGGCGATTGAGAATCCTTCAAGTGTTCCTGCCAGCACTTGATCTCTGAGTTTGCAAAGCGTCTCATCTTGGAATTGTGTATCCTTGACTTTGTCCATCAGATTTGAATGTACTTGCAACTGCATCATTGATGATTCAGCTCCTAGTATAATTGCTTCTCTTTCCAGTTTATTTATTTTCTCTTCAGGCGGTACAGTCTCTAGTCCAAGCTTCTCTATGTCTTCCAGTAAATGTCGTTCCTTGGTCAAAAATATCGCCATCGGGTATCGACTAAGTGCATCTGCAACAACATTAGCCTTACCCGGATGATACTGCAGGTCGATATAAAAATCATTCATCAGCTTCAGCCATCATCTTTGTCGCATGTTCAGTTCCTTCTGAGTGAAAACATATTTAAGACTTTTGTGGTCTAAAAATATTTTCACTCTCTCTCCATAGAGGTAATGCTTCCACAGCTTCAGTACAAATATAACTGCTGCAAGCTCCAAATCGTGCGTAGGATAGTTTTTCTCACGAGTCCGTAATTGCTAGATGTGTAAGCAATTACTTTTCCATGTTGTTGAAGAACACAACCCAATCCTTTACCAGAAGCATCACTGTAAATTGAAAAACCGCCGGTACCTACGGGTAGCGCAAGTATCGGTGCCATTGTAAGTCTCTTCTTCAGTTCCTCAAATGCTGCCCGGCAGGTTTCAGTCTACACAAATTCTTCATTCTTTCTTGTGAGCTTCGTCATCGGCTCAGCAATCCTGGCAAAGTCCTTCGTAAATTTTTGGTAGTAGCCAGCTAAGCCCAAGAAACTTCTGATTTCAGCAACTGAACTTGGTGTACTCCACTCCTCAATAGCAGCTATCTTCTTTGGATCCACTGAAATTCCTTCTCCTGTGACAACATGGCCTAGAAAATCCACCTTATCTAAAAAGAATTCGCATTTAGATAGCTTACCATAGAGCTTCTCATTCCTTAAAGTTCCCAGAACTTTCCTCAGGTGATCTTCATGCTCTTCTTCGATCTTCGTGTAGATCAGAATGTCATCGATAAAGACAACAAAAAACTGATCTAGGTATTCATGGAAGACCTTGTTCATGAGGTTCATGAATACTGCAGGGGCATTCGCTAGTCCAAACGGCATGACCAAAAATTCATACTGTCCATATTTGGTGTTGAATGCCGTATTTGGAATATCCTCCTTCCTGACCTTTATTTGATGGTAGCCGGATTTGAGATCCATCTTCAAAAATACTTTAGCTCCACTTAGTTGATCAAACAGGTTATCGATCCGGGGCAGATGGTACTTATTCTTGATGGTGATATTGTTCAGCGCCTGATAGTCAATGCACATTCGTACGGTTCCGTCCTTCTTGGGTACGAACAAGACAGGTGCTCTCCAGGGTGAGGTTCCATCTCTAATAAATCCAAGGTCCTTCAGTTCATTGATCTGGTCTTTCATTTCCTTAGCCTCCTTGGGGTTGACTCTATAGCATCCCCGAAAAATAGGGGAAGAGCTGAGAACTAGATCAATGGTGAATTCCACATCTCAATCTGAGGGCAATCCTGGAAGACTATCAGGGAAGACGTCCATAAATTCTGCTATGATAGGATGAGGAGGTCCGGGTTTTTCGGTGATAGAGGAGTAGGTAATACCCTCCATATCTTTCGGAGCTTGAAAGATTTCAAACTCCGGCTCTCCAGGTGGGCTGAAGACTAGACATCCTCTGTGACAATCTATCAGCGCATGCTGCTTACTTAACCAGTCCATTTCTAGGACTACATCATAGTTAGTTAAGGGCATCACAAGTAAGGGTGCTAAGAATTTGTGTCCTGATATGGTTATAGGACAGTTACAGGTCTTAGTGATGGGTATGGGTCCACCACCAGTCATAACTCTACATATCTTCTTGCTAAAGCCTGTAACTAGGTGTTATGCATAGATAAATTTTGTTGCTATAAAACTGTGTGATGTACCCGAATCAAATAATGCTAAAGCAGGATGTGAATGCACATAAATGGAACCTGTGATGACATCAGTAGTGGGTTTCTGCTCTGGCTCTTGCTCATCTGCTGTTAGGGCAAAAGTTTGCCTAGTCTTCTGCTGGTGTTGTCCAAATTGTTGTTGCTGAGTGGGTAGGGGAGCCTTCTGCTGTATTGTTCCTGTCCGGTTGAATATCGTAGGGCAGTCCCTCACTTGGTGGGTGCCAGACCCACAAACTAGGCAGTGTCCTAGCCTTTTCCTGCAGATATTCGTCTAATGCCCTGGCCACTTGCAGAAATTGCAGACAAGAATCTGCTTCTGAGGCACTCTGTCATTGGTCCTCGCCTGATGGTGCTGCTACTGGTGGTGAAAAGGCATGTTGTGGTTGTTGTTGTTGACATTAGGCCTCTTCTAGTTACCCTGGAAGTTGCATGTTCTAGAATACTCCCTCTTTGAACGAGCAGGTTGACTCTTCTCCATATTCTGAGCTCGTATTATTATCCTCTCATACGTTTTGGCGCAGCCTGCGATCACAGGGGTACGAATTTCTTCCCTTATTCTATATCTGAATCATTCAGCATGATCAGCGGGGTCGGCAACCAAGTTCTTTGCAAAGCGACAAAGTTGACCAAACTCTGCCGTATATTCACCAACCGTCATATTTTTTGCTTCAAATTCTGAAATTGTCTTTCCATCTCCCTCAACTCTGATGTTGGGAAGAACTTCCTGCAGAACAACCTCTTGAAGGTGTTCCAGTCAAGCTTCCTATCCTAGCGTCGGGGTTCATTCCGATACCAGGTGCTTGCTACATCTAGCAGTTAAAGTCCTACGGCTTCAACTTGGAGGTCATCTGGAAGTCGAACGACACTGAGGAGACGCTCCATGCTGTCGAGCCATTCGTCAGCATATATAGTTCCCTCGGTTCCCTTGAAGGGTCGAGGGCACAACTTCTTGAATTTCTCAATATCTCCAACTTTAGCAGGCCTTGGTTCCGATTGTGCTGCTTTCCCTCTCTCGAGGGCAGCCATAGCCACATTGTGGGCATTCTCCATGCATTCTCTCATAATCGTAGTCTGTTCACGATGAGCTTTAGCTGTGGTTCTCTGGGCCTCAAGCACTCCTCGTAACAGGCCTACGAGGCCTGTGGGGTCCACGAGCACTGGTGGGGCAGCTGGATCGGGCACTATCGTAGGGGCTTGCTGTTCAGTTCGGAAAGATGTAGGATATGTCACTTGAGTAGTAGTATAAAATCCATGGGGTGCTGGTACATTATAGGGACGATCGGTCAACTATCGAGGTGTAGGATCCGGACTTGATTGAGGAGGTTGGGTGTGATCGGGTGATGATAACCCATCGCCAGCAGTATCGGTCTTGTCTGTGGCCATACTCTGGAAAGTTTAGGATTACAAAACACAAGCAAGGTAGCCAACCAGTCTATAACAAATAGAAATATTTATTTATAATATATTTCGGTCCTATGTTGTGACAAATTAATGTTCTAGTGTTCTAATTGTTTATAGATATGTTCACCTAAGTTGTTGATCTAACCTGCATGGGCCACCACTAATAACATGTCACGACCCGGTCCCAAATTGTTGGGTCGAATCAGATTATGCCCAGCCTGCACCGTTGTGAGACGGCGGCAGTAAGCTGTATCCACTTGCAGGTAATCTCAACAACACAATATATTTGTCACAACTTCTAAAATTACGAATATTAAAAACTTTGCCCAATAGAAAGATACATCTAATACATCTGATAATATAAAACTGAAATAAACTGTCTCAAATTCAAACGTCATAACTAGAAAGGAAATATCATCATCTAGGAAGATGGCTCATCAGCCCTGAGATCAACATCCTCTGATTGGGACTCTAGCAGCACGGCTGGGTAAAGATCAGGATCGTAATAGCCATTAATCAATAGCTCAGCTTCATCATTGGGACCTATTGGGGGTGGGGATTGTAAACCCCCTAAATTTATACTTTTAAATTTTTTTATAAATTGAGTATATAAATTTTTTACTTGGTATTTGTACATCGCATAGTCGTATTACACGTCGCGTACAAATTCGCATTTTCGTATGTCTCGTCGAGTGCGAATATGTGCGCGATACATATTTTTGTAAATTACTTTTTTAGAGATTCTATTTATATAGAGAATTTTTAGATTTCAAAACAATTTGATAAATATTTTTACAAAATAGTTATTTTGTTCGTTGTTTAAAAATAAGTAAGGATTTGAAAATTTTGGGTTATATGAAATGTGTTTCAAATATTTTGCAAAATTTGGAAATTACTAATAACATATTTTTGTTAATTAGAAAAGCTATTTCATGATTTAATATTTAAGAAATATTTTTGATTTTTGAAATTTATTTAATGCTATATTTTAATATTTATGGAAAAGATATTTTAAATTTTGTTTTACTAAATATTTGAATCATTTTGATAATGTAAATTGAAAAATATTGTATTTGTCTTAATTTAAATAGCTTTTAAATTAAAGATAAGTTTTATTTATATTGAATTAGATTTAAATCGATTTAAATTAATATAGAATCTATCTATTGGGGATTTAATCAAATCACAATCCCTATCCAACTAGGAATTTCCACCTCCTATAAAAGGAGAGGTACTCCTCCAGAAATTTTTCTATCCACAAACTAGATGTGCATGTGTCGGTGTCGCTATTCTCTTCCACTATATTTTTCTTCTACAAATACATATTTCGTCCCGTCCGACAATCCCGGACGTCCACCCAGCCGTGTCGGACACCCCCGACATGGACTCGTTCTATCCCAAACCTAACCTATTGCCACCACAATCTCCGTCCCCGGCCACAGCCACTCCGCCTACATCACGGCCAACACCATCACCAAAACCGAACCCCGCCATCGTCGTTCCATCACCGACAACCTCCCCTACGCCGCCATAACCCAGCAAAAGCTATTCACCCGTCACCACCGAAACACTCCGCTGCCCTACCAACGTCCCCGACCACCATCACCAACCAGCCTTCCCGACTTTGGTCCACGACAACACCACCACCGCTGCCCCACAAATCGACAGCACCACCACCATCTCCTACGCCACCACCCTGGCCAACCCAAACACCCACCTCCTACTCCGGCCATCGTGGCCCAAACACTACACAATTGGAAAATAAGAAAGGGGGAAATCCCAAACCTGATCGGACCGTGCTCCACCCGTGTCCACCGCTCCCTCACGACCGTCAATCCCCTGGCAAACCCCATCGCCGCCTCCGCCTGGCCCCGCGAGATCCAGCGCCCCGCACCACCACAGAGGGTTCGCCGGCGTACGCGCCGACACCGTTGGAGACCACGGTGCTGTGCCGACCGCGTGGACCCCCGTCGTGCAGGAGTTCGCCGGTGCCCCGCGCCTCGGCCAGCCGCGCGACCACGACTCGGTGCCGTAACCCTCTCCTCCACCTAGCCATCTCCGCCGGCCGGAAGTCCCTAGCCGCTCGCCTCCGCCGCGCCGATAAAGCCCTCCAGCTTCCCGCGCCTCCGGCCACCTGACGCCACCCGCCGGAGCCGTCGTGTTCACCGCCTCTCAGACTTCCACTCCGTCGGAGCCAACCGCCGCTGGTAATCCGTTCCTCTCCCACTGGTCCCTTTCCTTTCCTTTCCTTTAAATGTTTTTCTCTCTCTCTTTCATTAAGTAACCTTGGGGGGGAGATATTATTATTGTTATTATTATTATATTATAAGTGTCACGCCCCAGAACCAGAATACTGGAGAGCGGGGGCAGACATAGCCAGCTATATATAATGAAATGGAATCCATCTCACCATACGGTCGCGGCTGTCTAGATATGTGAGGGTTTATCTACAAGCCATCAGTCTCTTAAGGTCATAAATTATCCTATTGTCTCAATCTCAACCAACTAGTAATAGTTACAAGATATCAGACCACCAAATATACAATTGTAAGGCATCCCAAACATTACATATCCAGATGATCATGAAGCTAGTCGTACAAAATGTAAGGACTAGCAAGAGTTAAGTCATACATGATCTACCTCGAGTTGCCAATCATGATTACAGCCCGTAGGCAGACAGAACGTAAAGTGCATCGAGCTAACAAGTGCTCGTGGCTAAACGCCTCAAAAGAATAATGTACAATTGCAGTGGGAGAACAACAAAAAGAAAACCCACTCGTTGTCCTGGTTACGCCTGGCGGTCACCATTGGGCTGGAAAGCAGGTAGATCCTTTGCTGCTGCTCCGGTATCTGGCCATACAAAACCAGTTGGGTCAGACCCCAGAAAGAGCAAGTGCCACAAAGGAGGCTTCACTTAGGAACGAAAACCAGCAACTAGCATAATAATAATAAGGTAATAAAGTCAGGAATTAAGGAAAAAAATAACAGGTGATATACTACGAGATAACCATGGGACTATTCAGATAACCAGGTTACAACCCGTAAACCAAACAAGGACCGGGGTTGTAACCCTTCGTCTGAACGGAACTTGGCTTCTCCCACAATTTATCGGCAAGGTAAATATAAGAAATCAAGACATATAACAATCTTGTACAGGATCAAGGCAAGACTAGACAGATTGAACCCATCCAACATTCACGGCCAAGCAACAAGTACGGCTTGCTACTTTAACTAACTAGGGTTATCACAGGCCTACTTACTAGCAAGATGCAATGAGAATTCCAAGTCCGGTTACCTGTTTGTTACTACCTGAGTGATCCCAGCAAAAAAAGAAAAAGATAGCAGGATATAGCAGACACACTGTAGTAAGATACATGTGTCCGAAGGTACTACACTCGACGGCGGGCTGGAAGTGCGCTTAACTCGACGGATAGCAACAAATCCCATGTATATATATAAGGCCAGGACCAAAGGGGCAACAAGTAACTGGAAAATTCTTCATGAACTATTTGATCAATTTAGTCATTAACCTAGCCAGATTCAGTAAGAATCCCTGACCGTGGTACTCAGGGATCATGCCCTAGACATGATGCAAGACACGACCGGACTAGTAGTTTATACAAGCACAATCATCCACGGTGTCCAGGCCAATGAATTGATTTGTCAAGCGTGGGCCACGATGGGCCACTATCATTATCATTATTACTTATCAAGAGTGTGCCACGACGGGCCACTATCAAGCATGTCAGGGTACTTGTCAAGAGTGCACCACTACCGGTCACTGTCGTGTCATGTGTAGCAGGTCAAGTTATCAGGTCAAGTTATCAAGTCAGAAGTGCACCATGGTGGGCCACTATCATGCCATGTTCAATTATTATCCAAACATAATAAATAAATTCGAGATTATCAAGTTCATGACAAAAGGCATAAGGATATAAAATGGACGTAAAAATATACAATAAAGGTTACAAGGCATGGGCAAATAATAATAAAATAATAGTACACAGGGTTATAGGAGAGTCATGCGGCTAAGGCATATGTGGCCAAGAATGATCTCATGCGGCTGGAAGAGAACAGCCCATGCGGCTGAACAGGGTCAGGCGCATAGGCTAAAAAGGGAAAGGCTTATGCGGTCAAAAGGGGTATCAGTCATATGCGACTCGGAGAACCACTCAGTCATGCGGCTGAGAAAGGCAAGACATATGCGGTCAGGAGGATAGGAAACTCATGCGGCTGGCGGGGGATAGGTCCATGCGGCTGGCTGACCAATCAAGTACATACGGCCGGGGAGGAGCAACCCATGCGGCTGCGGGGAGCAAACACTATGCGGTCAAAGGAAGTAAACCCATGCGGCTGAGAGACTGCGGTCTATGCGGCTCGCGAGTGTTGGGTGCATATGCGACTGCAAGGGCAAGGAGGCGCATGCGGCTGAAGGGATAGGAGCCTTATGCGGCTGAACAGAAAGTGGGTTCACCTTGGTTCAAGATGAACCAAGTAAACCAAGCCAAGCCGAACCAACCCAATCCTCCTATCCAAATAAAACCAAGCTCCA
This sequence comes from Iris pallida, assembly GCA_029216955.1. Taxonomy (NCBI): domain Eukaryota; kingdom Viridiplantae; phylum Streptophyta; class Magnoliopsida; order Asparagales; family Iridaceae; genus Iris; species Iris pallida. The sequence continues at coordinate 95,384 of JANAVB010021099.1, forward strand.
CTAATCAGAATTAATCCATGAACGATAAATGACAATTAAACCACAATGCTAAATATGAAAATAAACCACAACTAACTAATCAAAGAAAAAGAGAAATACGGGTCAGAAATACGAACACGTATAAAATACGTATCACGAATTTCGGGGCACTACAATAAGGTTGAGATGTATAGCTCTAATAGGATTTATGATTATTATGATTATTATTATAATTGTTATCATCATTAAAAGGGGAAGAACGGGCTGTAATATTAAGGGTTATTAATAATTATTATTTATTAATTATCATCATTATTATTATGTTTATTATTATTATTACTATTTTCTAGCAAAATTTCATGTTAGTTTTTTTTAAACACTAAAATATTCATTTATATGTACATGAATTTGACCAATTATACTTTTGGTCTAAATGATTTAGAAATATTGTTAAATATTTATCTAAAATAGATATTTTAAATTGTGAAATATAGTTTCCACTTTAATCATATTTTACAACTTAGAGTATTTTGACTAATAAGTTGTAATTTTTAGAAATTATTATAAACGTTCAAGTATTTTCGTAAATGAACTTTTTACAAGTAAACATGTTTTAAAGTAATATAAATATTTTCTAAGAAATTATATATTCATCTACTCCACAAATTCTTCTAAGTATCCTCACTACTCATGACTAATCATGCTTGCCTATTTTCTCGCGACCTTGGACCCCTACAAATCAACCATGGCTATTCGACTATTGGAACATGACATGATACCGCACCATAACAGGTGACACACTAGGCAAGATACCTTGCCATTATACTGTTTATTTTCAGTTTGTATTTTATTATATATCACTGTTCATTTATTTCTAGTTCTTGCAGTTCTTGATTTACTACATGCTCTGTGGTATTAGATTACTTGTTATTATCCTTTGATTGCATGTGGACTTAGAGTTAAGGGACTTCCGTTTGTAGTGTATTGCATATCTCTTGACACAGTTGTACCATGAGGATGTGTGAGATGAGTAGCATGTAGAGGTCCTTGCATGTGGACTGATCCCCCATGTGCATACGTTAGGGCTAAACTGCTAATAGAGGCGTGTTAGGAGACTTTGCAGTTAGTAGAAGTATATGGTCGTAGATGAGACTTAAATAAGAGCATCGGGTGGGGAGAACAATACCTGACGTATGGGCTTCGATTGCACTTCCCTTGTAACCCAGAAGCTCCGCTGGAGATACGGGTATGAGCCTCTCAGGTTGGCCACTGTCATTTTTGAACGTCATACGCTTAGGTCACTGGTGCCCAAGTGGGGACTATACCAGATCACATTTATAGCCAGGGCTCATGCGTCGAAGGATTGTTTCTTAATTGCATGTTCACTTTAGTTTGGTTAGGGAACCTTAATTATGTCTTATCACTTTTTTTGATTGTGGCATAATTTATATTCAGTATTTATATGGCATGTTTATTGTATCATGTTACGTCCCTCTGAGGACCTGGTTATCTCACAGGTTCTTGTCTTTCGTAGGTGTTCTAGCCGTGGCCATGATCGTCACTATTTCTTTGAGGATGATTGCACTTTGATCGTCTTCGCTTCGCCCGCCAAACTCATGTTATTTTTCATATATTTTTCCTTACTTGTTGGTAGTGGATTTGTCTCCGCCCAATATATTGTATCAAGACAATTTATTATTATTATATGATATCTTTTATTTTGTGTGGATGAGATTTGTCATGGTTCTACTGTATTTTACAGCTTACGTATATACACTCTACGGTTGACATGTCTCTGTTCCTAGTCCTACGTATTTTAGGACTGGGGCGTTATATGTTTTTGTGGTGGCCCATGCAGGTCGAGTTTGTCATTTCGGTTACATGACTGTACCGAACGGACCTGCAATATAGGATTAGAGTTTAGAATCTCATCCACCTGCTTGACATCCTTTCTTGAATTCAAATTCTAAACTCTCGTTCGACCTCCTTGAATTGCATCTTGCTTGACTCCTTCTACCGTAAATTCTTAGTTTCGTGTTTAGTAAGATGACTGCACTAGTATATGCCCATAAGTTAAACACATGGCTAGATGGATTGCATTGACAATTAATATGCAATGAGATTTTATTTGAATTATAAAGGCATTTGTTTTCCTAGAAATATGATTTTAAGGATTAGTTAATTCCAAGTTGGGTAGTAGCATATTACCGCTTTCAAAAGATAGTTGAAATTTTATTTTGATATTACAAGGTGGTATATACAAGAGGATAGCTAGATCGAGAAAACAAATTGATTTGTATTTGCGTTTTGATTTTTGAAGGTGTTTGAACATTTATGATTATCGAGTTGTAGCTATACATCTTTAGAGGGATATAAACTTGATTTGAGAAAGGATCTTAAATTTTTAAAGTAGGATTTACGATTGATTAAACTTTGAGGACGATGGATAAAATTACGTCATATGATCTATTGTTTGTCAAGTTATTTAGATTTTGAGTTTAAAACCTTGATTATGGATATTTAAATTGTGGAAAAAAATATAAAAATAAATTTTTTTGACTTATTAGAAGTTAGATATACACATTTGAAGGATATAGAATTTAAATTCGGGAGTTATTTAAATGTTCCATTTTGTAGTATGAAATTCGGCTGATAAACTTATTAAATGTTGAGTTTAAGGTTTGGAAAAAAAATGATAATAATTATTCGAATTACGATATACAAGGGTTGATTCGAGATTGACTAGAGATTTAAAATTTTGATTTAAGATTGACAGTCTAAGATAATTAGAAATTTGGTGGGGTATCTTGAAAATTTTATTGAGAAACTTTTGAGGAACTTAACTTTTCTAGATCATATATTGGTGAAGGACCAAGAAACAAGTAAGGTCACCCTAGTGATATAGAAGAATTCCACGTTAGATTGCCATACCACCTATGATTATGATATTGCATAACTTTGATATTTGGAGCATAACACTAGATTTTTCCTTCCCAAAAATTTTACATGCAAGACCTAGATGAGCCCACCTTTATGTAGGTATATAATATTCCACTAAAACACGTCCCCTTGTACTCTATTTTTATGGCACGACTTTCGGGCCGTAAAGACTCAACCATAACCCTTACCATGGTACCGATATAGACTACACCTCGACTCAAATTTTTCGACCTAATATGTGATTGCAATCTATTAAATGCTTAACTTGCGTTTATCTTGACTGCTTAACCCTTGTTATTTATTTTCATGTCTTATCATGATTCACTTAGACACATAACATCTTTCGCTCTTCAATATTGCAACCCTTACCCTTCTTCCTTTCAATTAAAATTGCTTTACTTATATTTCACTATGATTCCACCATGGTTTATGCAACCTTGTTCCTTGTATGATTCCATTATGCAAAATGAAATTTGATCATGACAATCTTGAGTTAGTAGAAGCTAGATTGGAGAACCCCACAGCATGGATAAATAATGTAGTTGGTTAAGATAATTACGAGATTATGAGCTATAGGTTGGACATAAATAGAAATGTGTGATAAATCCAAATAGATGAAGTGAGAAATGTTATATTGTGTTGATAAAACAATCAAAGGTAAGTAGACTTCTCAAATTTACAAAATTTGTTTCGATGTAACAAAATATTGAGCGAAGAAATTCTTAAAGTGTTGGTGGTTTAAGAACAAAATTTATATACTAAATTGATGGACGCAAATTCTCGATAAAGACAATGTTGACGTTGCCTTTGATAAATTATAGTGTTATGAAGATAATAGGTTTCAAGGATAAACAATAGTTGAGGAAAGAAATTGCTTACATTTTGACGAATTAAGGAATACGACCCTAAGATGATTATGAATATGAAGTAAGACGGGTTTCATTTTTTACCATCATGAATTAAAAGATCAATGGATTCCAATTCCCGAAGAAGACGCTAATAGGTAAAGAATTTTCATTTGTAATTGTGTTGTGAAGATATGATCAACAAATATTGAAGGTGATAGCCTATTTTGGGTACTTTAAGGATAAGTACAAATTTTCTACAAAGAATGTTGATTTAACATTTGATTAAACATATTGAAGGATTATCTAGAACCTACTCTTAAAGACATTGTGAACGACGAGATCTATTTAGAGAAAAATGGATATATATAGATATGTGAGAGAAGTACATTAGAGATTCATTTAATTCAAAATTTGTTTAACTTGTTGAAATTTTTTACGATGAAATATTGAATTAGATAATTGCATACATTTTGGAAATTAAAATTTGTGAGGAAAATGATTGAAGTAAATAAAGAAGAAAAGAAATTCATGGAATATATTGCAATAGTGAATGACAAATTGATAAGGACGATTTGAGATTTTAACAATATTGAAAACACGCAAGGAAATATTGAATCAAGAATTGTGGTCTAATGATCAAAATTTATATTGGAAGACTATTACCTATTTGGGGAGCTTGCACGTCCATAGAACAAATGACAGTGAATGATGGATTATAGGCATCGAGAGGTTGTCATACGCATAATCATACTATAACCGATTCATTCCTAGTCATCCAACTGATCTAGTATCATTGAAATGTCGCCCGCCTCCTCGCAGAATATTTTGTTTGCATTCTCGTCCAAATAAGATCTCGTACATCTATTCGAATATACTGCCTCTACCTCCTTCGCCCTACCTACCCTAATTACTCCTAAATTTCGCGGATGAAATTCCTTTAATTTTGGTAGGATATAAACCCCCTAAATTTATACTTTTAATTTTTTTTATAAATTGAGTATTTAAATTTTTTACTTGGTATTTGTACGTCGCATAGTCGTATTAAACGTCGCGTACGAATTCGCATTTTCGTATGTCTCATCGAGTGCGAATATGTGCGAGATACATATTTTTGTAAAACACTTTTTTTAGAGATTTTATTTATATAGAGAATTTTTAGATTTCAAAACAATATGATAAATATTTTTATAAAATAGTCATTTTGTTCGTTGTTTAAAAATAAGTGGAGATTTGAAAATTTTGGGTTATATGAAATGTGTTTCAAATATTTTACGAAATTTGGAAATTACTAATAACATATTTTTGTTAATTAGAAAAGCTATTTCATGATTTATTATTTAAGAAATGTTTTTGATTTTGGAAATTTATTTAATGCTATATTTTAATATTTATGGAAAGATATTTTAAATTTTGTTTTACTTAATATTAGAATCATTTTGATAATTTAAATTGAAAAATATTGTATTTGCCTTAATTTAAATAGCTTTTAAATTAAAGATAAGTTTTATTTATATTGAATTAGATCGATTTAAATTAATATGGAATCTATCTATTGGGGATTTAATCAAATCCTAATCCCTATCCAACTGGGAATTCCGACCTCCTATAAAAGGAGAGGTACTCCTCCAGAAATTTTTCCATCCACAAACCAGATGTGCATGTGTCGGTGTCGCTATTCTCTTCCACTATAATTTTCTTCTACAAATATCTATTTCGTCCCGTCCGACAATCTCGGACGTCCACCCAGCCGTGTCGGATACCCCCGACACGGACTCGTTCTATCCCAAATCTAACCTACTGCCACCACAATCTTCGTCCCCGGCCACAGCCACTCCGCCTACATCACGGCCAACACCATCACCAAAACCGAACCCCGCCATCGCCGTTCCATCACCGGCAACCTCCCCTACGCCGCTACAACCCGGCAAAACCTATTCACCTCTCACCATCGAAACACTCCACTGCCCCACCAGCGTCCCCGACCACCATCACCAACCTTCCTTCCCGACTTTGGTCCACGACAACACTACCACCGCTGCCCCACAAATCGACAGCACCACCACCATCTCCTATGCCACCACCCTGGCCAACCCAAAACGCCACACAATTGGGAAATAAGAAAGAGGGAAAACCCAAACCTGATCGGACCGTGCTCCACCCGCGTCCGCCGCTCCCTCGCGTCCGTCAATCCCCTGGCAAACCCCATCGCCGCCTCCGTCTGGCCCCACGAGATCCAGTGCCCCGCACCACCATTGAGGGATCGCCGGCGTGCGCGCCGACACCGCTGGAGACCCCGGTGCTGCACCAACCGCGTGGACCCCCACCGTGCCGGAGTTCGCTGGCGCCCCGCACCTCGGCTAGCCGCGCGACCAGGACTCGGCGCCGAAACCCTCTCCTCCACCTAGCCATCTTCGCCGGCCGGAAGTCCCTAGCCGCTCGCCTCCGTCGCACCGAGAAAGCCCTCCGCCCTCCGGCTTCCCGCGCCTTCGGCCACCTGACGCCACCCGCCGGAGCCGCCGCGTTCACCGCCCCTCCGACTTCCTCTCCGTTAGAGCCAACCGCCGCTGGTAGTCCGTTCCTCTCCCACTGGCCCCTTTTCTTTCCTTTCCTTAAATGGTTTTTCTCTCTCTCTCATTAAGTAACCTTGGGGGAGATATTATTATTGTTATTATTATTTTATTATAAGGTTGAGATGTATAGCTCTGATAGGATTTATGATGATTATTATTATTATTATTGTTATCATCATTAAAAGGAAAAGAATGGGTTGTAATGTTAAGGGTTATTAATAACTATTATTTATTAATTATCATCATTATTATTATTGTTATTATTATTATTATTATTTTCTAGCAAAATTTTATGTTAGTTTTTTTAAAACACTAAAATATTCATTTATATGTACATGAATTTGACCAATTATACTTTTGGTCTAAATGATTTAGAAATATTATTAAATATTTATCTAAAATAGATATTTTAAATTATGAAATATAGTTTCCACTTTAATCATATTTTACAACTTAGAGTATTTTAACTAATAAGTTGTAATTTTCAGAAATTATTATAAACGTTTTCAAGTATTTTCGTAAATGAATTTTTTACAAGTAAACATGTTTCAAAGTAATATAAATATTTTCTAAGAAATTATATATTCATCTACTCCACAAATTCTTCTAAGTATCCTCACTACTCATGACTAATCATGCTTGCCTATTTTCTCGCGACCTTGGACCCCTACAAATCGACCATGGCTATTCGACTATTGGAACATGACAGGACACCGCACCACAACAAGCAACACACCAGGCAAGATACCTTGCCATTATTCTGTTTATTTTCAGTTTGTATTTTATTATATATCACTGTTCATTTATTTCCAGTTATTACAGTTCTTGATTTACTACATGCTCAGTGGTATTAGATTACTTGTTATTATCCTTTGATTGTATGTAGACTTAGAGTTAAGGGACTACCGTTTGTAGTGTATTGCATATCCCTTGACACAGTTGTACCACGAGAATGTGAGATGAGTATCATGTAGAGGTCCTTGTGTGTAGGCTGATCCCCCATGTGCAAGCGTTAGGGCTAAACTGCTAATAGAGGCGTGTTAGGAGACTTAGCAGTTAGTAGAAGTATATGGTCGTGGATGCGACTTAAATAAGAGCATCGGGTGGGAAGAACAATACCTGACGTATGGGGTTCGATTGCACTTCCCTTGTAACCCGGAAGCTCCGCTGGAGATACGCGTATGAGCCTCTCAGGTTGGCCACTGTCGTTTTTGAACGTCATGCGCTTAGGTCACTGGTGCCCAAGTAGGGACTATACCAGATCCCATTTACAGCCAGGGCTCATGCGTCGAAGGATTGTTTCTCAATTGCATGTTCACTTTAGTTTGGTTAGGGTACCTTAATTATGAATTGTCACTTTCTTTGATTGTGGCATAATTTATATTCAGTATTTATATGGCATGTTTATTGTATCTTGTTACGTCCCTCTGAGGACCTGATTATCTCGCAGGAGTGTGTTCTTGTCTTTCGCAGGTGTTCTAGCCGTGGCCATGATCGTCACTATTTCTTCGAGGATGATTGCACTTTGATCGTCTTCGCTTTGCCCGCCAAACTCATGTTATTTTTCATATATTTTCCTTGTTGATAGTGGATTTGTCTCCGCCCAACATATTGTATCAAGACAATTCATTATCATTATATGATATCTTTTATTTTGTGTGGATGAGATTTGTCATGGTTCTACTGCATTTTACAGCTTACGTATATACTATACGGCTGGCATGTCTCTGTTCCTAGTCCTACGTATTTTGGGACTGGGGCGTTACAGGGATCCAGTGAGGAAAGGAGCAAAGTACAATTATGAATATCCAACAATTCAAGTAATAATTAGAAATTTGAAATTTTAGACAGTTTGAAATACTTGAACAATATTTTCCAGCAATTTCCCAACAATTGAAAACAATGTGATTTGAATAGGAAATGTATATGACCGATTTGGGTTATACAATAGTATCCTAGCGATACGATACGGCTTATCGCCATGTGTAAGAGGGGTAAGCTTGCACAATTATGCAATATGAAGGTATTGGTCATAAAACACTACATTACTCCCCCAATATCCCACAATCAATAACAATCAATACTCTAGAAGAGAGTTCCGTGTAGCAATGTGGTTTAAGCTTGCAATATTACAATTACTAATTAAATTGAAAAATAAACACAACCGTACTTGCCTCAGTTTATGAGTGGATTGGAAGTCGATACTGGAAAAGAAATCAGACTCGTCCTCGAAATCCTACAGTTAAGAAGTTTTGACTTAGAACCATCATCATTGAACCATATCTAGGTGTGCTAGTTACAATCTCTAAAATTGATCCTAGTCAAGTTTTATGTTATTCTATCATAACACGTTTATTGATGCGATTTAAGATCATTAATTTAACAAATAAATGTCAAGTTAACATTTATTGGAAAAATTCACATTTTTCGATTATTTGGCAAAACTTTGTATTTTGTATTATATCTAAAACTAGGTTTTTCTTTAAATGAGAAAAATGTGAATTTGTTTAAATAATACAAACCTATATTTTATTATTAACTAAATGTGGGAAAATTATTTATTTTTCTATATAAGATAAATATTCAATTTATTATTCTATGTGTTTATCGATAACTAACGAAACCAGAAGAACCAAAAGAAACCAAAACTATACTACACAATTATAAAACTACAGCGAAAGAAATAAAGAATGGTCTTATGCCCTTACAATACTTTACATAAATTATAGTAATTAAATTGCTGGTGAACTCTGAACACCTGGAACGATCCATTCAGCAGGCCGAGGCCCTGCACTCAAAATACTATTGGCCAGTAACATGTTCTAAAATAATAATTTAATTTAAAATATAAAAATATCGTAAGTCTCAGACTTGGCCCAAAGTGTCATGTTGCATTCTAGCTTATGCCTCATCGCCCGAAAATTTTGGTTTCGTTTGCATTTCGCTAGGGCCCATGGACCGATATGGTCGTCGCCCGAAAAGATAATTGAAAACCAAACAATAAAACTGATTGGAAATCCTTTTAGTAAATCTTTCGCAAAGGCCGATTTTGAAATAATATTTTAAAATAATTAAAGAAAAATTGGGCAGCATCTCCTCTGTAACTGGGATAACCCAATAATGGGAAGATAACAACCAACACCAAAATATTCCAAACCAGGAATAACACCAAACCAAACCACACAAAAATAATTCCAAATCAGAGATACCAAATATCCAATCTAAATATAGATTTTTATTCCAAAACCAAAATCAATAATCACAGCACACAAAACTCTTTCCGAAAAAAAAATTCGGAAAACCGAAAACACAGAACCATTCTAAGAAGAATGGTCACAGAATGATTCCAAAAGGTGGTCAGGAAAATTCGAAACCACAATCGCAACGAATCGATCCGATTCCCATAGCGGGATCGGGAACCATGTCATATTTGACACTATGGGAGGGACATGGGGACACGGTAATATACCTCGGGTGCTCGGCTATATCTCTCAGGTGCAAAATAGAAAAAAAAAAAATTCCACGCGGACTCGAAAAAAGTCTAGAAGCACACGAACATCGCTGGGATAGCATGAACGCAGCCAGTGGGAGTGGATCGGGACCCGCCAGGTGCTGTGGACAGCGGATCGGGGCACGGGAGGCCAGATCAGGGCTCGCGGGGTGCTGCGAGCTCGGGAAAAGCAGCGGCGGGAGGCCGCTCGGCCTGGGCGAGGTGGCGCCGCACAGGGGCGGTGCTCGATGGTCGGCGATCGGCCTGGGCCATGGGTGGCTCGGGGACAACGGCTAGGCCGCTCGGTCGGGATCGGCTGGCGCTAGCCTGGGCGGCCGGTGGTCGCCGAGTGGATGCGAGCCTGGGGTCGCCGAGTGGGGCACGGTCGGGATCCGCCGTAAGGGGCATGGTCGGGATTCGGCTAGGGCTTTGGAAAAATTAGGAAAAGTGAGTATGAGAGTGGAGATGGAGAATGGAGAGATTAAATAGGAGAGATTTGGGGTTACGGAAACCTAAGGTCGCCGGAGTTACGGAAGAGGAGGGGTTTGAGTGTTCGGGAAGGGAAAAGAAAGAGGTCGGCTGAGAATGAACGAAAAGGAAAGGAAATGAAAGTGAAGAAAGAGTTCTGGTGAGGGAATAAGGAATTTCTTTAAAAGAAATATAATAATATATATAAATATTAATAACTAAATAACTTAAAGATGAAATCGAGATTGGGTTCAGTTTCAAAAATGGATCGAGACGAGTTCGGGACGGGTCAGGCCAAATGAATAAATTATTATTTTTAAATATAATTTTCTTAATTATAATAATAATTATTATAAACTGACTAATCTAATTTGTAGCCAAAAATCCATCATTTTAAAAAATAAATCCAAATTTACGCGTTTCATATCGTCTCTTATTGGCTTCCCTTTCTCTTCCATATAGGGAAAGTTCAGACCCAGGAGTTGTGCGTCATGTGCCTTCTTCTGAACTACGTCTGCTTCAGTAATGAAGGGCGTCCACTTGGTGCAGGGAGTACTGTGCCACAGTTTGATAGCAGAAAGTATATTCTTGTGGTATGAATCCATGAGCATAGGCTCAGGCATGCTTGGAGGTAGCCTTAGGGCGGCCTGGTGAAAGTGTTCAATGTATGCTGGTACGGGCTCCTTTTCTTTCTGGACGATATCCATAAGAGTAGACATCGTCATGTCCAGCCCTCCTTCATAGAACTGTTCAAGGAACATGTTCTTCAGGTCTTTAAATAATTTAATACAGTTGTCGGGCAAACTGCAGAACCATTCATAGGCCTCCCCCACTAGAGCTCCAACGAAGATGCTAGTGAAAAGGGCATCGTCCTTTGGCAGGTGTCCTGTTACTGAGACTAAGTACCTCAAGTATCGTCTGGGCGACTCCTTAGTATCATAAGGGATGATAGTATGTTGTTTATATTTGGGAGGATAAACTATATCGTCCCACTCAGCAGGATAAGACTGCCGGATACCCATCTTTCAGAGTGTGGCTCATTTTTCTTTGGCATCGTGGCGAGCGTATAACTCCTCAAGTGCTTGCTGTATTTCTTTCGATACTGCTGGATTGATGGTCGATGGAGTGGCCGACGACTATGCGGCTTGGTTTATGACGGGTAGGGTACTATACCTATCACAAACCGTCAGAGTGGCACGTGTGGAGGCAGTGGGAACCAATCTGTCCTTAATCTCTAGAACGACAGAGGCTAAAGTCTGCATGGATATGTTCAATGCGTTAAGACTTCCTTCGAGAGCCTCAATACGTTTCTGCTGATCAGTACTTCTGCTTGATTCTTCGTTCTCATCAGCCGCCAAGTGTACAGATTCTATGTGCATATAAGTAAAAGGGGTGGCAGATCTTTCACTTTCTGGTTCGGAGTGCTGGTGCTCATCGTCTTGTGGGAAGACCGACAAGTTGCGATCGTCCTCTGACTCGACATTGTTCCTACCCCCGGTCTTCTAACTGCTTGCGCCCATAAAAATATTGGTGTCATATGTCTCTTCGTCATGCTGAAATGAAGGGTTGTTATACACTATAGCAGGCTAGCTACCCCCAGCAGGTACAGCAGTCGATGAACCATTTTCTTGCGACGATGATCCGTCCTTGGAGTGCGTGTGTTGGAACACATCTTCCTTGGGCATAGGCTTCTTGCTACCCCCTGGCCGGTATTTGGACTTGCCAACCGAGGAATGGGGTTTCTTGGATAGCTTCTTCTGGAACGGAGAGTCCCGAGCAACATTGCATGAAGCAACACGAAGCTCTTCTTCTTCTTTACAAGTTTTCGGTCACAGCCTTCGAAAGATGGACCTCCTCTTTGGCGGTGATGGATCTGCTTGACAACAGCAGTAGTTGATGGAAATTTGAGTGCAGTTGGGTCTTAATTTAGACACCAGCTGCGTCACAGATTCTTCTCTCGTCCTATACTCGCAGGGAGCAGACGAAGTCTTCATGCCTCTACATTCTTCGTGTACACATGAGCGCTGTACGCAGCCAAAGTGATATGGAGAAGGCATTCTTTCTTCGAATTCATATGGGTGAGGTCCGAGTATGCCTCGATCAGAGAGTTGCTGATGACGTACCCCTGGCCTTGAGTTGTGTGAGTGGGTGCTCAAGGAATGACGGGGTTCCATTGGACGGGGCTTCGGAAAGTCTAGGAGGGTCTTGTTGTCACTACCATATTTTTAGCTTGAGGGTATTTTGGTTATTTTTGACTTTGTCTGAAATAGAATTTTTATTAATTAAATATGTGCTAATTATTTAATTGAGCCTTAACTTAGAAGTTAACCTAATCTAGATATGATCATGAGGATTAGATATTTGATTAGAGCATTCTTACTAAGTTCCAAGACTAATAATATCTAGATACTATGTTAGTAGGATATTTTGGTTAGATATTTGTTGAAGGAAAACCCTAGAATTGCTTGGGCCTTTAATTAAACTTTAATTTACATAGAGAGAAGCCCATTACCAACCCTCTAGATTGCCTTAACCTTAATGAACCATTGTTGATCGGCCACCATAGGATCTACCCTATAAGTATCAACACTTGTTCATCTTGCCTCTTTTTAATACCTACGTCAAACCCTAAACTAGTTCTTCCCCAATTTCTCCACCTTTATCCAAATTGATCCCAAATTGAGCGTAGACTCTTGCATCATCATCCCCACAGTAGAGAAGGATAGTGGAGGCTTGCTAGCAAGGTTTTGGGAGCTTTGGACCATAGCAAATTAGAAGGGAGTCATCATTCTAGCTTTGTGCATTGAGATTTACGCTCAATAGGTAAAATCCCTCAAATTCATTCAAATTCCTATTTTCTTTCCATAGATGCATTCATTTAGGTATACCTAAGCTGTAGACCAAGTTTGGTAGGAATTGGAGTCCATTTGGTATTCGTATCGGATACGTATCAGTGTCTTATTTAATGTGTTGGATGATATACCTATGTTGGATTTTTCTTCTTGTTTTCTATAATAAATTACATGTTTGGATATACCTTGGCATGCTGATCATAAAACCCTAACTCTGAGCACGATTTGGATTCGTGTCCGTGTCCAAAACGGACACAAACGTACTATATGAGGCCTCGCGTGCATGTCCTGCTGCATGCTTTACGTCGATTGCTCGTAGCACAAGCCACGTGGAAACGTGCCACTTGGAATGGACGTGGGGACAGTGACTGACAAGTTAGCCCCAAGTCTCATGACCTATCGTGTCGTGTCGGACACAAAATTGGGGCGTACGCATTTTCTACTACTCTGTACACAGTGTATTTTGGCCACTGATACGCAATCTGTGTCGCATCCAGACACGTCGTGGACACCAATTGAGGTGTCGACCACCTAGACCTACCCTCCAGCTATATGTGGACACAAGCATGTGGACACATGTGCACTGTGTCGTGTCTCCTTGGGCCCGACACCGCCGTACGAGACATCCTTCACTCCCAGTTTTTCTAATACTGTGTTTGTATTTAGTTTGGACACTTCGTGTCCAGTCATTAGACACGTGGACATGTTCCTAGGGTTGACACAGACATACTAGATACCTACACATGTGATTTTGGCTTTTATTGTATGTGTTCGAATTTGGGATAGGGTTTGTCATTTTTTCTAATACTTTAAACAAAAACTGAGATTTGAATGAACTTTGGGTTTTGTTTGTATAAATTGAGTTTAACTAAAACCTAGTTTCTGAGTTTGGATATGGGGCTTGATATTTGGGTTTAATATACATAGGGTTTGATATGTTTACTGTTGTTGGCATTGATATTAACTGAGTGCATATACTTGTGTTTTGATGTGGGGTTTTGTTAAATGAAAACTGAGATTCACCTTGTGTGCACACAAACACACACACACACAAATACCCATGAACCTGAGAACAACCCCCTCTCACACTGTCATAGAAAAAATTAATAACAAATATATATATATATATATATATATATATATATATATATATATATATATATATATATATAACAAATCTCCGTTTTCATTTAAAGTATTACTTATTTTTTACCTAGTTTGACTTTAGATTTGACCAAAGTTGACCAAGAGTCAAACTATATGTGACCTAGTTTGACTTTGGATTTGACCAAAATATATATCACACAAACACACACACACACATACCCATGTAACCTAGTTTGACTTTGGATTTGACCAAAGTTGACCAAGAGTTGACTTTGGCCCATGTTGACCTAGAATTATATAAAATTTATTGTATACTTCATTTATAACCCCTTTGTATACATCGTGACTTGTGTTGCTCTAAATAGGACTCAAATACCTCGTTTCGGATAATATATTCTCACGGGCATTCGGATTTCAGGCGAGTACATTCTTTGATCGTTTCATACTTGCTAGGACTTATATTCTTGCTCTATATCACTTTACTTGATGTTGTCACGATGATATCACGGATTGGTACTATATGGATCTTTTCATGAGATATTATCACCCTCGGGAGCATCGGATACGTTATGTCATATGCTTTTCACGTAGATCATGTATTCCTGTGCTTTTACTATTCATGTGCACTCATGTGATTCATGTACTCTCATGTTCACTGAGCCCCTCATGTGTAATTATTTATGTGCACTCATTTAATGAGCCCTCGTGAAATCATGTATGTAGTATAACTTGAATGAATCCTTGTGTATTGATTGGGGCATGGGTGAGTAGAATTGGTTATGTGGATCGTATCCCCAGTAGTTATTCATGTGTAATACCATAGCTTATTCATGTGCAACCCAACCTGTTTACATAACCATATTATGCTCTAAATCACTAGTCACTTACAGTTCTTACTTATCATGTATATATTTCCAGTTTACAAATATCTCTCCTATTTTCATGTACATTTACAGTTCATGTATCTTACTCTTTTGCTTGCTTTACATTTTCTTCCATAATATGAACTGCGTGAGATGTATTATGCTCGTTTCTGTCCTGACTGAACCTGTTGAAAATATTACAGAGGACGATGAAGACTTCTGTACCACATACTATGGAGCCCACATAGATGATACCTATGAGCTGATTCCACAGGAAGACCCTGTAGCAGTTGATGACACCATCCCTTTAGTCTAGGCTAGTTAGCTAGACAGTTGTCTTATTTCTTGTTGTCATGTCTTATTTTGATATTTCTGAGATGTATTATTTTTGGATGTTGTTGTTATTATTGTTGTGTCATATAGACACTTAGACTTATTTCTCTTTTGTTTGTACTTCTTTTGGAGATTTTATATCTATCATATCGTGCTATTTTTACCTTGGATTGTGATTGAGTTGTACCTTTTATATTGTCCTCCGTTCGGAGAGTATATCTTGTGCAGTTACATTTATACTGTGTTAGATGTTGTGACCTAGGACAATATTCTACCGCCGATACTGCGGCGTAGGCTGGACTTACCCACTTCTCGTGCCCCTATACTGGGTGCGGGTCGTGACACTCGTATAGCTTTTCGTCGGTTATGCACGTTACTGTCAACGTGAGCCTCCGGTCCGCCATAAGCATAACACTTTGATCGCATGGGGCGAGTGCTGCCTTGGATCTCCTCCTACCACGATTAGATGATGCGTAGTATTCAGAATCCAACATGG
This sequence comes from Iris pallida, assembly GCA_029216955.1. Classification (NCBI taxonomy): domain Eukaryota; kingdom Viridiplantae; phylum Streptophyta; class Magnoliopsida; order Asparagales; family Iridaceae; genus Iris; species Iris pallida. The sequence continues at coordinate 111,330 of JANAVB010021099.1, forward strand.
CCATACATGATGGACTGGTTATTCTGTCGAAGACAGAAGTTCTCACCAGTGCAGCATCCTCTACGAGCGGGCGAGCCGTCATCTGCTCCTTTCGACATTATGCCTTTGTCACGTTTGCCATAGGATAGTGGTGATCTTCTCTGCATTTTTCGAGAATGGGATCTGAGAGAGATGGCATGGCATCAGCGATCGAAGGGATCTTCGGGGCTTCATCGACGAGGAGGGTCTGAGACACAGTCCCCTCTGTCGTGCTGCTTGTTGCAGCCGCCTTAGGCACCTAGGTCCGTCGAGTCTTTTTCGGTTTTACGAACCGCTTCGAAGGGCTCGACTTCTCTTCAAAAAGGATATCTTCAAAAGCTTGCTGGTCGAAGCGTATGACCAACATCTTATGAGAGGATCCCAGCAAGTCATCATCGGATTGCGTCACCACCTTCTCATTGGAGGAGAAGGTAGTCCCCAGCAGAGTCGCCATCTTGTTCAACATGACAAAAGGTTGAACGAACTTTTCGTATTATAAACATAAAAAAAGTATAATCGATTCTTATACGAAGAAATCTAAGTACAAAAGTTTCTCAAAAAGTGTGACGGTAGAGATCGAACACTGCAGCGGCTCCTTTACTTCGTTGACGATCTGATGATGATATGATACTTGCTCTGACGTTTTGGTGCCTTCGATGGAACTCTAGGGTTGCCGATCTGGAGGACACCAAAGTTGAAGATTTTGATAAATCTGTAGATCTTCTTCTCCTTGTCGATCATGTTGTTGGGAGAAAACCTATCCAATTTATAGGGAGAGGGCCACAAATACGATGTGCACTATGGTTTTAAGATATAAAAGAACCTGCCATCCTTGCATGGTGCGGGCTTCTGTGGCACTGACACATGACAAATGTTGAGATTCCCCTCAAATGAGATCTCTGATAGTTATCAAAATAACTGAAGGAGGTGATACGTGGCGCGTGCCGATTTGCTTGTTCAGATGTAGCCGAGCAAATCTTAGGATTTTATCTCAGATTTGGATTCTGTGTAATCTTCATCCGAGATTTAAATCAATCTGATAAGATATTCCATTTATCAACTGGATCAATCTCAATCCTATCTTTGAGCGAGGTAGTTTAAGCAAACCGATAGGGTAAGACCATACCGGCTGTGCTTCAGGCAAGGCTGGCTATGCTTCTGGGGCGACGAATAGACTATGCTTCTGGAGACGACGGAGCCTCTGTGCTTTAGGGTGAAAAGTGGACTATGTTTCGAAGACAATGGGGCCTCTGTGCTTTTAGGGGCAACGAGTAGGCTATATTTCGGGTAAAGTCACTGTACTTTAGGGCGACGAGTAGGCTACGCCTTCAGATAGACCATTTTACTGTGCTTTAGAGTAGCAGTCGGGCTTGTACTAGAGGCAAACGGTGTCTCCCAAGTCTTTGCTGAGAAAAAAGGGCCGTTGAATGGGCCGGGTACTTGGATAGAAGTAGTTGTCTGTGCTTCTAAAAGGGGGATGTACTGTTTGTGCCTTAGAAGCAAAGGGACCACTGGGATACCTGCGCCTCCGGTTGGAGACAACTTGGCTTTTAAGTCTTCTTTTCAGGAGAAGTAAATGACTACCCTTGAATGCAGACTCCTTCTTAATTGCCACCTTAATTGGGGAATTCCAAGGAGCATTTAAACCGTTTGGAGACTCACTTGAATGGGCCTATTAACTGAGACCCATTGTGCCGAGTACTAGGTTCATCCCATTAATGAAGGGATTTTGACCGTCGGCCAAGTGGCCTATAGTTTGGACCACTCCCGGTCTTATAAAAGGGGAAGTGTTCCTCTGAAGTGTCACTATCTTCTTCCTGGCGTCTTTTACCACCATGTTTGATCCAAAATTAGCTTCAGACGGTCACTGGCCTTGCATAAGTCGTCTGTTGGTTGGGACTTTTCTCGTTCGAAGGGGCCCTGTTCTTGTAGAAGAACTTTTTGTAGAAGGAGTCGTCATTGCTCTTGAGAAGTATCCAAGTATTCTATCTAAGGAGTTTGACTCTGGGCGACGTCTTAGAGGTCTTGGAGGTCCTCACTATGGGGTTAGGATTGGTTTCTCATCAGATGAGCAGCCGACCGTACTCTGCTCTGCTCGTTCTGGGCTTCGCGACCTACTGCGCCTTAGGGAGCTCGGGCCAATAGCTACTTCAGGAAGTTGTTTCCTTTGGCCGAGCAATTGACGCACGTTTGGAGTGCTGCGCATACAAGAAAGTCAGAATGCACCTTGATGGAGATCAATCTTCTAGTATACGTACCAAGACGAAAGTCGCCTGCGCTTTGATGAAGACTAAGTCTATTATGGACTCCTGTGATCGATCCTTTGTAGAAGAAGTAGGATTAGTCCTTTATGTATAGCCTTGATGAATCTGTACTAGATCTTTGTAGGCATAATAATAACAGAACTTCTTTCTGTATCTCTCGTTGTCTTTTTAATACTCGGTATGCGCCTTTGTATCATCTGCGCTGTGGTGTTAGAATGTTATCAGCTGAGACTTTTTATGCTTCTACAGACATGTGATAAGTCCTCTTTGTATTTCGATACGCGAAAAGCGAAAGCCAATATTTCAGCATGGGTATCTTTCGTGAGGTCAACTGCAAAAGAAAACAGAGTCAGAATCATGAAATACCACTCTAACAAGTGAAGAAGAAACTTAAGTGATTTCTAGTTTTTAACAGTTCTGCCCAAATGATGGGTGGTACGACATAATATGACAGTCTTTGTTTTCGCACTTAAAAATATGACAGTTTCTGTTCTGCACATGCAAAAGTACAAATTCATTTTGCGCGACGTCATCTTCTCTCTGTTGGAAGAAAGGGCGTGCGCGATCATGGTGCATAGCGTCGCGTACTTTGAGTAAACAAAGAGCATGTGAATCATGAAACAATGCTTAGCGCGTTTTGTCGACCAACACTCTGAAAGAGGTAGCGTATATTGAGATTAGCGCGACGCCAACCAATACTCTGAAAGAGGTAGTTGGTGTCGGTTGTGGTCCGCACCAACTATCAAAATGCGTCGAATGTATTGTTCATCGTCTTCCCCGATCGCCTCTCACCTCCAAGAGCGGGATTCGCTTCTTCGGCCCTAGCCGACGGCGGCGCATCCCTTGGCACCCTCAAAGACGGTGCTCGTGATGAATCTTCGGCTACGCCCTTGCCCTTCTCCACCGTAGATCTACTCGACGCCATTGTTGTTGATCGAGGAAACTTCGAAAGCTCGAAAGAGGAAGGAGACGAAGAGGATTCGAGAAAACAGAGAAGATCTCTCTCTCTATCTCTCTCTCTCTCTTCAAAGTGGGGTATTTATAACCCTAAGCCACCGCTTAAAGTCCCCATAAATCTTGCGCAGATCAAAACAACAAAATTGCTAGGATTCTGCGCGGGCAAAATCTTTTGAATTTCTAGCACGCTTCTTATTAAAAGTATTTCAAATTTTGAAATTTGAAAACTTTGAAGGGGGTCTTGTAGAAACTAAAAATTTCCAACAGAATGCACTGCGCCATTTATAGATAGCACGAAGCATTATTTATTAAATGGAGCCATCCATCAGATAGCACCAGGCCATAACGTGGCAATCTTCCTCAAGAAGTTGAAATCATGAGTCATGATGACTAACAATACGAAAGTCGAGAAGATCTCTCTTCGTATTCTATACGCACGCTGCTGAAGGAGGATTTTTGTCAGATACATGGCGCCAATGCTATATCGCACAGATTAAACATAACTCAAATAGAACCATGTAATAAAAATGCCACCATATGGCAATCTTTCTTGATAAGCCAAATCTCACGTCATTTTAGAAAGATTTGTCATAATGATTGTTAGTCATTTTCTCAGCACCATTCACCAAATGGTGCAAAGTAATAAATTTTACACAGACTCAACGAACAACGTATAACGCCCCAGTTCCAAAATACGTGGGACCAGGTATACGAATACATTCCAGCAACACTTCACCAACGGGCTAAGCTATACAACAAGCCCATTAGCGAAATACTTAAGCTGTAAATCATGATAACATCAAGAAATACAACACAGTCCACAGGTATATACATCTATTCACATCCACAGAGTCCACAAAGAGATCAAGAATAAATATAGAAATGTCTCAAATATCCAGCAATAAAAGTAATGAAGTCTGTGTGGGTAAAACATCTCGAAATCACAGAAATAGAAAGTACTAATCAACTACAAGTCTTATGAAAAGAAAAGAAAATAATATGGCAAGACTAAATATGATTATAATATGATCACGAAAAATCCTCTGTCACTATCTCGTCATCCTATGCCGGTACGCCTCCGGTCTCAGCTCCCGAACCGTAAACCTCTGGGAAGTCTTTAGCTTCGTCTAAGCATGGGAAATAGCCAGGTCCTCAGATGACGAGCAAGGTGCATAATATACATGCCAAGGTACAGAAATAAAAATATGAACTAAGGCAATCTACGGTATCCGTCTATGTGCTATGCAAGTGAGATACTTTTCTAGAATACCAAATCCCTTCCACTAAGGCTCACTAGCACCTCAGTAGGGTATTGGCCCCAGTACCTGTGTCGTGGCACCAAGGACAATCAATTCTCGACAGTGATAATCCTTTACTCTGCTACAGAGATAAATGTCAATAAACAATGGGCCACACGACAATAGGTCTGATATTGTAGTCAAGTTCTTCCCAATTCCCATGCCTAGAATCTAGCAATGTCAAGTCTGTACAGTTATCTAGAACATAAAAGCAATCCTGATAACGAAATCTAGAATGCTAACACCAGGCCAATACCACGAATAGTCATGTAAACCTTGCATCATGAATGTGTTGGTGTCATGTGGTCAATCGTGTCAATGGACACATCAGTATGCACGTAGTACCTAATATCAATACTCGATGTCACTATCATGACATCGGCACCCGTCTATAAACGGAAACTAAGTATCAACGTTCTAAGTCATGCAACGCTAATAAAAAAGAACAAAAAAATAGAAAAGAATAATCTGTAATGAAGGCAAGGCACGCTTGCCTGTAACTGCTGTCTGCGGGTAAGCGTGTCCAACTCCGGTGTCCTTGTCAATCCTCCTAAGCTCACCTATATTAATAAAATATATTTTATATCAATGCACCATATATAAATTATATGAGTATCTATGTCTCCTAGTTGCCATAACGTTGTTACGATACTACATCTATTATATAAGTACATATAGGTAATAAAACCGCTAGCAAATACTTTACAATTATAATAAAATAATATATTTAAATTCTAGAATTTATCTGTAAATACTTATATATTGCTATAATTCTATTTTTAATAGGGAAACCCTTTCACAAAGGGTCTTATGTCAATGCCACATATGACTTTCTTAATTCGACAAATTAATTTAGTCCCGAAACAATGATAAAATAAAATGAATAAATTCTGTAAAAATTCTAGAAATTAATTAAAATAGTATTTATAATGTTAAACCTGCACAACATAAAGTTTAATATGAATTCATGAACGTTGGACACTTTTGGACACAAGAAAAACATAATTTTTCAGAGTTCGGTGATACGGTAAATGTCATGAATTTTTAAAAATAGCAAACGGATGCAAAACCTAACTTTCAGATATGCGTCGTAAAGGTATCAACGTCTAGATTCTGAATAAAAATATTAAAGGTTAGAAACTGAGCTTAGATAGGCGAAAAGTGGCCTGTAACAGAATTTGTCAGTTCTGAATACCCTATCGTAGAATCAACGCCACGGGCAAACCGCTTGGAACTAAGAGATCCAGTGATCAAAGGTTCGAGTATACATACAAAGGTAACTCTCAGATTTGGTTTGAGGTGAAGCAGATGAGAAAAAGTAGATAAAATATCATCTACAAGTCGACTAACCTGTTGTGATGTTTCAGACTTTGATTCGACAGAGTTTCGGTCCAAGTTGTGCGTCGTGTACCTCTCTAACGGAAGCAAGGTTGCTGCTATAGTTTCTAGGGTGGAATAGGATGTTGATAGGGTCATTGAGTGGTGGTGATGGTGCTGAAATTGAGAAGAAATTATATTTTGTGAAGAAAGGGGAGTCGACTAGGGTTTCGGGTTTGGAGTGGTGGTCGCTAGGTTTGGGGGGATTTGTGGAGTAGTGGGTGGTTATGAGAGAGGGGGATGGTTAGGATTTGTTTGGTATATATATTATTAGGGCATGGGCTTTGGTTTGATCTAATTTGGATATGATTTGGTTCTCCAATTATATTATTAGTAATAGGTTTCCTAATTTGGATAGAAGTTTGACCAAGCCAAAGATATAAGGGGATATTGCATATGGCTGCAATTTAATCCTTAAAATTCCCTTAAATATATGTATACTTTGTTTTAGTACTCCTAGTTAGGCTCTAACTAGTCGGGTTGACTAGGTTAGGGTCCAAGTAGCATTACTAGTCAAATTGGACCCAAAAATCAATTTAATGAGCCTCATGTGCCACTTGCAAATAAGTAGTACATGGGAACTCGATTGGATGGTACACCCTAGGCATGTGCATTGTAGACTTGAAAATGGATCAAAACCATATATTGGATCATACGGTTTCGATCTATATCGTCCCAAAAGCAAATTGGAAGTTGGCTTAAAATTACGCCAATGGCTTAAATTGTCCTAAGTTGGCCCGAAGTTGCACGAAGTCAAAGGAATATTGAAAAGTAAAATTGGATGGAACATGATATGTCAAACTGAAGATGGACGAGTCTAGAATTCAAATATGGAACTGGATTTGAGAAACAATATTTTTTCTGCTTCAAAAGTCAAAGCTACTGTAAACAACTAATATAGCAATTATTGACTTTAATAAATTAAAATATCCATATAAAATAATTAAAAATAAAATCTAAAAATCAAGGGGCTTACAACCTACCCACATTAGAAAATTTTGTCCTCGAAATTAAAAATAACATAATTATATAGAAAATCTTATCATATGAATAATTAGGCTAAGACTTACCGGTATCTACGAATAAGTGGGGATAACGCTCACGTATAGAATCATCATGCTCCCAAGTTGATTCTCCCGAAGAATGGTGCCTCCGTGCAAGATGAAACAGGCTAATCATCTTCCCTCTGAGCATCTTCTCACTCGTATCCAAGATACCTACCGGCTACTCCTCGTATGATAGACTAGGTCCCACCGTGATCTCAGAGTGATCGACCACATGACTGGGATCAATCACATACCTCCTCAGGGTAAGACATGGAATACATCATGCACTTCCTCTAGTGATGGGGGTAATACAAGACGATATGCTACCTCTCTTACACGCTCAATGATATCGAACGGTCCAATATACCTTGGACTCAACTTCCTCCTACTCCTGAATCTAGTAGTGCCCTGAGTCGGTAAAATCCTCAAAAATACATGCTCTCCCTCCTTGAATTCTAGTGGTCGATGATAAGTATCGGCCCAATGCTTCTGCCGGTCTTTAAAGATGACTCTGAATCCGCTTCATTTCTTCGACTGCCTGCATCACAAGCTCTGGTATAAGTATCTGTCGCTCTCACCTCTGTCCTCTCGCGAAGTCTTAAAAATCTTGCATCTGTTGGTAACGCTGCCTTAATTCTATCCACAAGTGACGACTATACTTCAAGATTGGCAAGTACTCATTGTTGGCCTAGCGTAATGACTTCTATTCTAAGCTCCTAAGGATCCTCTAATAATTGTGGCCGAGCTGTCAAGATATATGCAGTAGGCTTCCTACTCAAAGCGTCTGCTAATACGTTCACCTTGCCAAGATGGTACTGCTAATCTATGTCATAGTCTGTCATGAGCTCCAACTACCGCCTCTGTCTCATATTCAACTCCTTTTGCGTGAAGCCATACTACAAGCTCTTATGATTCGTAAATATATCCACACGCTCTCCGTACAAATAATGACTCCACATCTTTAATGCAAAGATCAAAACTGCTAACTCCAAATCATAAGTAGGGTAATTCTTCTTATGTGCCCTTAGTTGGCTCAATGCATAGGCTATGACATTCCTTGTTGCATCAAAACACATCTAAGTCCACTGCCCGACGCACCTTTTATACAACGAATCCTTCCGATCCAGAAGGAAGCGTCAAAATAGGTGTTGAGGTCAACCTCTTCTTCAACTCTTCAAAGTCTTTTGACAATCTTCTGTCTACCGGAACTCCTGATCCTTACAGGTCAACCGTGTCATCGGCTCAGCAATCCATGAGAAATTCTCTACGAACCTGCGGTAATACCGTACATGTCCGAAAAAATCCTAACTTCTGCAATCGATGTTGGTGTCGGCCAAGACTCTATGGTAGCTATCTTTTTAGATCAACTGAAAGTCCGTCTCCCGAGATAATGTATCCAGGGAAAGGAACGCTAACAAGGCTAAATTCATACTTACTAAGCTTAGCATACATTCTCTACTTCCTTAATACTCCCAACACAACTCTAAGATGATTCTCGAAAATAAGCTAGGAAAAAGGGATTAAAGTGTTTACTGCAGAAGAATTCTAATACCACTAGTCGTACCATTCTATCATAGGTATAGTATTATAACCTATTCAATGATACTCGCCAGTTCACTCCTAGCAATTTCTCCTAATAGGCTCTACGCATCCGATATCCAGACACTCATACTCGACTCATAATCATGCTAGGATATATCTCTAAGAAACTTATCCGTTTCTAGCTACCCAACATCACAATCACAATAATAATCTAGCTTAATTATATTCTATAATATAAATATAAGGTTTGTCTATTTTATTTATTTAATAAATAGAAAGTAACGGAAGCAAAAGGCTGGGTCAAACAAACCTATATACCAACTTTAAACAATGGTAGGGTCAAACAAAGAAGGAAGGTTTATCGAATTATCTCCAAGAACGGCATGAGGCCAAACAAGATGCATAAGACATAGTCTAGGTAAGACTCGAGAACCATATATCTCGGTGATTATGTCACGTAAAGTTACTGCCATGCCAGTGTGCATCTGGCTGCAAATAACTTTTTTGTTCCATAATACGACGGATGGCTGCAGTGCACATCTGCTATGCCAAGTGATACAGGTTCTTGAGCTTATCTTGGCCAAATCCATAAAAGATTTCTAAATTGACTTTTTACGAAAAGGAATGGTAAGAGATCAACATGCATAGGTTATAGGTCAAGTAGAATTCAAGAAACATATGTAGCCATGATACAATTATCTGAAGTCCTGCCTCGTCAGTATTTCTCTGGCTACAGAAACTTTGATTCCGTAATACAAGGTTAAATATAATTTTTCAAACTTTTCCTTGGACCAATCCATAAGATACTTTCCAACAACTTAGCACAAAATGAACGGAAAGAATTACTCAAGAAGTCAACATGGAAGGGTTTAGTCAAATCTCGAGTAGGAAAGAACACAAAAGAATCATGATGGAAAAGAAGATAACATGAAAACATTCATGCTGAAGAGTCTGAGAGAAGTCTATAATCTTGCTTGTGGATGTATCCTCAAGTCCTATTCCTTAATTGGTTGCAAGCTCGTAGTAGTACGACTATCCTAGGTATCACTACGACTTCACAAAATTACGAAGACTCTACCTGCACCTATGACTTCCAGTGTCTATGCTTCTGCTTTCTGATGTGATAGTAAGGGAAGATACATCCATTATAAAGATTTGTCTTGCTAGCATGAATAAATAAGGATTAAGGTAGAACACACTCAAACTGGATGCAAATCAAGAAGTCAAGTGAGAGTTCGAAACGAAGTCAAGGAAGGTATCAAGCGTGTGGATGTGATCCTATGGGTCTTTTCTATTCTACTTGCAGGCTCACGTCGGTACAGTAACGTAACTAAAGTGATTAACTAACCTGCATGGGCCACCAAAAAAATATGTAATGTCCTAGTCCCAAAATAAGTGGGACCAGGTATAAGAATACATGCCAGCAGCAGCACTTCTCCAATGGGCCAAGCTATACAACAAGCCCATTAGCGAAATACTTAAGTTGTAAATCATGATAATACCAAGAAATACAACATATTCCACAGGTATATACATCTATTCACATCCACAGAGTCCATAAAGAGATCGAGAATAAATAAGAAAATGTTTCAAATATTCAGCAATAAAAGTAATAAAGTCTGTGGGTAAAACATCCCAAAATCACAGAAATAGAAAAAAAAGTACAATCAACTACAAGTCTGATGAAAAGAAAAGGAAATAATATAGCAAGACTAATTATGATTATAACATGATCAAAAAATCCTCTGGCACTATCTCGTCATGTTGTGCCGGTACGCCTCCGATCTCAGCTCCCGAACGTAAACCTCTGGGAAGTCTTCAACTTCGTCTAAGCCTGAGAAATAGCCAGGTCCTCAGAGGACTAGCAAGGTGCATAATATACATGCCAAGGTACAAAAATAAAAATATGAACTAAGGCAATCTACTGTATCCGTCTATGTGCTATGCAAGTGAGATACTTTTCTAGAATACCAAACCCCTTCCACTAAGGCTCACTAGCACCTTAGTAGGGTATTGTCCCCAGTACCTGTGTCGTGGCACCAAGGATAATCAATTCTCGACAGTGATAATCCTTTACTCTGACATAGATAAATGTCACTAAACAACGAACCACACGACAATAGGTCTGATATTGTAGTCAAGTTCTCCCCAATTCCATGTCTAGAATCTAGTAATGTCAAGTCTGTACAGTTATCTAGAAAGTAAAAGCAATCCTGATAAAGAAATCTAGAATGCTAACATGAGGCCAATACCACGAATAGTCATATAAACCTTGCATCATGAATGTGTCGGTGTCCTGTGGTCAATCGTGTCAATGGATACATCAGTATGCACGTAGTACCTAATGTTAATACTCGATGTCACTATCATGACTTCGGCTCCCATCTAAACGGACACTAAGTATCAACGTTCTACGTCACGCAATGTAATCAAAAAGAACAAAAAAATAGAAAATAATAATATGTAACGAAGGCAAGCACGCTTCCTGTAACTGCTGTCTGCGGGTAAGCCTGTCCAACTCCGGTGTCCTTGTCGATCCTTCTAGGCTCACCTATAGTAATACACTATATTTAATATTTTATATCAGCACAATATATAAATTATATGAGTATCTATGCCTCCTAGTTGCCATAACATTGTTCGACACTGCATCTATTATATAAGTACATATAGGTAACAAAACCTCTCGTAAATACTTTACAATTATAATAAAATAATATATTTAAATTCTGGAATTTATCTATAAATAGTTATATATTGCTATAATTATATTTTCAATAGGGGAACCCTTTCACAAGAGGTCTTATGTCAATGCCATATATGACTTCCTCAATTCGACACATTAATTTAGTCCCAAACAATGATAAAATAAAATTAATAAATTCTGTAAAAATTTCATAAATTAGTTAAAATAGTAGTTATAATGTTAAACCTTGCACAACATAAAGTTTAATATGAATTCATAGAGGTTTGACACTTTTGGACACAAGAAAAACAGAATTTTTGGAGTTTGATGATACGACAAATGTCATAAATTTTTAAAAATTGCAAACTAATACAAAACCTAACTTTCAGATATGGCCAAAAAGGTATCGACGTCTAGATTTTGAATAAAAATATTAAAAGGTTAGAAACTAACATTAGATAGGCAAAAAGTAGCCCACAACAGAATTTCTCAGTTCTGGATACCCTGTCATAGAATCAATGCGACGGACAAACCGCTTGGAACTAGAAGATCCGGCAATCAGAGGTTGGAGAAGACATACAAAGGTAACTCTCAAATTTGGTTTGAGAGAAATAGACGAGAAAAAGTGGATAAAATATCTACAATTAGACTAACCTGTTGTGATGTTTCAGACTTCGATTCGACGGAGTTTTGGTCCAAGTAGCGCATCGTGCACCTCTGTAACGGCCGCAAGGTTGCTCCTACAGTTGCTAGGGTGGAAGAGAATATTTATAGGGTCGTGTGAGTAGTGGTGATTGTGCAAAAATTGTCACGACCCTCACCCTAGAGTAAGGGCACGAGAAGTGAATACGCCCAGCCTACGCCGCAGTGTCGACGGTAGAACATTGTCTAGGTCACAGCATCTAACAATATAAGGTACTTGTACAGTATATACACTCCGAATGGAGGTGACAATAGGAATACAGTCTCAATCACATCTAAGGTAAAAATACGATAAGATAGATAGATATAAAACGATCCACAAAGATACAAATAGATAGAGTCTAAGTTTCTAAGATATCATAGCAATCAGAACATCCAAAATCAAATACAATATCCAGAGAAAATAAGTACAGCGGAAAGACTACTCTAGACTAAGGGTGCGTCATCCACTACTAATGGATCCTACTGGAGATCCAAGTCACAACAATCCTCTAGGGTAGTCCCATAGTAAGTAGTATAGAGCGCCTCGTCCTCATCCTCTGTAATATTTTCAGCAGGTCCAGTCAGGATAGAAGCGAGCTCAATACATCTCACGCAAATCATAATAGGTTAGGAAATAAACATGTTAGAGAGTAAGACAAGAAACTGAAAGAACAACATGGTATAAAGAGAGAACTGTAAGTAAATAGCTACTATAAATAGAGAACTATCAGTAACTAGTGAGTCAGAGTACAAGAAATATGGAACAGCTGGAGGTGATTCATGGCTATACTAAGAGTTGATTCATGACTACACTACTTTAGAATATTCACATGTTTAGTTCTACTCCCATTCCCCAATCAATACACAAGGATCCAGTCAAGTTACATTAGGATTCATAACTACGCTACTGGCTCATAATGAGTGATTCATGAATAGATTTTGAAGGCTCTGTGATTAATTAGAGTACATGAATCATAAGCAGATTCATGATAGATTCATGATAATAGAAGCATGAGATACATGATGTAAGTGAAACACACAAGACATGAGTATCCGATGCTCCCGAGAGGGATGACATCTCATGAAGGGATCCATATAGTACCAATCCGTGTTACCAACGTGTCAGCATCAAGTAAAGTAATCTAGAACAATATAATCCTAAGCAATATGAAATAATCAGAGAATGTACTCGCCTGATATCCTAAATATCTGAAATAAAATACTGCCTGAGGAGTGCTGTATAGCTCCTATAGAACAGTACAAGTCATAACATATCCAAAATGGTAAAATAGACTACTACAATGCATTCTACATGATGTTTGGGTCAATCTAGGCTAAAGTCAACCTTTGGTCAACTCTAGTCATTACACTAGTCAAACTAGGTCAACTAGGTCAAACCTAACCCAAACAAGTCTCACTAAGCCTAGCCATACCTATCTAGCATTCACACATCAACACAAGGCCATACAAGTCTATCAACAGACATCTCATGTGTATCATCCCAATACACTTAGGAATACACATATGGACCATAGGCTGTATCACATAGGCAACCTATAATGGCAATACATATATTTCCACACATTATATATATCTACTAATTTAATATAAGCAACATACATTTATACATATAGACAATAGCATATTATATTATTATTATCAAGAATATAGATAATATATATATATATATATTTATAGATAATATATATATATATATATATATATATAATTATTTTTTATATATTATATAATATAATTAAAATATATATATATATTTTTTAATATATATATATATATATATATTTTTTATATATTTTTATATATATAATATATATAAATAAATAAAATATTATAATATATATATATATATTATTTTTATATATATATATATATAATATATATATATATAATAATATAAAATATATATATATATATATATATATCTATATATATATATATATATAATGTGGCATGTGTGTGTGTACATACATTAGAATTCAGTGCAACATATGAAAGTTTGTGAGTGGCCATGTGTTCATGTGTGTCTTTGTGCAATATAGGTAGCAGTGGTGTGTATGGATGAGTGTGAGTGAGTGTACAGTAATGTGTGTGTAGAGAGTGTTAGCAAGCTAGTATAATGTGTGTATAGATAACAGTAGGTAGGTTTTAGTTTAACAGTAAAATAAATGTCTGTGTGTGTATGATATGTGAAAATTAGTACAACATATGACAGTTTGAAATTCTTAGGTTGTGTATACATAGGAAATCAATAGTGCGAGTGTACTGTAGGTAGCAGTAGTGTGTGTTTCATGTTCCTGTGTACATGTGTGTGTACATAATATCAGTGTATTAAATCTCAGTAAAATTCAGTAGAGTGTACACATAGATAGGTTTCAGGTTTTCGAATTCAGTGATACACATGATAGTTTCAGTATTTCAGTTAACAGTCCAAATCAAATTCGTAAACCAATTATCAATTCCCAATCATGAACCCTAACATGTAGCTAAAACCTAGATATATATAGATGAACCATCATGATAATTAATCCTTAACAAAATCAGTTATACACATTTTAAACCTCAGCAAAAATAAATCAGTGAACTAGGTATTAGTGAATTGGGAAAATCACAAATTGAATTCGAAAATGCAATTAATAATCTAATTTAATGGTTGGTAATTATTTGTGTATGTGTCATTGAGTCTCACGTATCAAAGTGTCCACCAAAACAGGACACAATCGTGTCCAAACACTAACGCATAGACGTAGACACACACACGTGCACACAGCATCGTGCTGTAAGTCCAAGGACTCGTGCATTCGACACAGGCCACATGGAGACACATAGTCATGCACACATGTTCACCTAGCATAGGTCTACATGCACAAGTGTCTGTATTGTGTCCATGTCGTGTCGTGTCCAAAAAAAGCCTGTACCAGTGCATGTTTTGTGACTGCGTACGTACAGCGCGTGTCCAGTACGGGCACGATTTTTCATCGTGTGGTGCACCATATGCTTCCAAGTTTTGGAAGCATGGTGACAGACAATGCCCCTTCGTGCTCCCTAAAATTTACGTATCCATGTGTCCTGTGCACAGCGAACCAACCATCGGGCAGCAGGACACTGCCCGAGCATGTGCAGTGGGCATGTTCGTGTCCTGTTTGGACACGGACACGGCTAGAAATAGGCTCAGTCAATTAGGAAATCATAACACATAAAAACACATTCCTATTCAAACACTTTCTAAAAACAGCAAACTAAAACCTATTGGGGCATTTCATCAAACACCTAGTTCTAGGTTAGGATATGTGTCCGATACGGATACAAAATCAATACAAATTGACACCAAACTTACACCACAGCTGGGGCACCTAGATCTAGGCTAGGATGCAAAGAAATCAGAATTTAAATACAATTTAGAGGGTTTACCTATAGTGTGTCAAATGGCAAGAAAAGCTCCAAATCGAATGGTTCTCCTTGCTAGCCAAACTCTCCAAATTGTTCCTAAACAGAAATTACTCTCCATAAAAATCAAGTAGATGCTGATTAGATTCTATTGCAAAAGATTTGAATCAAAAAGGATAAAAATTAGAGAGTTATGAATTAGGGAAGAATAGGAATTACCTTTCCTTCAAAAAGTTGATTCAATACAAAAGAGGCAAGAACAAAGGAATAAGAGACTTTATAGGGGGAATACCAATATGGCCGGCCACTAGGAAGGAATTAGGGTTAGGGTTTCACTAATGGGCTAAGGGCCAAGTTTCATTAGTAAGAGAAATCAATTCATAAGTCAAGTCCTTAAACCTAGCCTTCATTTCTCCTGTTGAAACTAGATTCTAAATGACTAACTAGGGTTGACTTAAGTTAGATTAGGGTCCACCATGCTAACCAAGTCACCATAGCTATGGTCAACATCTAGGTTAGTCTCCGAAGTCGTAACTAGCCAAAGTCAAAAATAGCAATCACCAATTCAACAATTCAAATAAATTAAAAATTCATAAAAACTAAAATACCCTCAAGCTAAAATGTGGTAGTGACAAAAATTAGGAGAAATTATATTTATGAAGAAAGGAGGGTCGTCTAGGGTTTCGGGTTTGGAGTGGTGGCCGCTAGGTTTGGAGGGATTTGTGGGTAGTGGGTGGTTATGATTTGATAGGTATATTTATTAGGGCATGAGTTTTGGTTGATCTAATTTAGATATGATTAGTTTCTCCAAATTATATTATTAGTATTAGGTTTCCTAATTTGGATAGTAGTTTGACCAAGCCAAAGATATAAGGAAATATTATATGGCTACAATTTAATCCTTAAAATTTCCTTAAATATATGTATACTTGGTTTTAGTACTCCTAGTTAGGCTCTAACTAGTAGGATTGACTAGGTTAGGGTCCAAGTAGCATTATTAGTCAAATTGGACCCGAAAATCAATTTAATGAGTCTCATGTGCCACTTCCAAATAAGTAGTACATGAGAACTCGATTGGATGGTACACCTAGGCATGTGCATTGTAGACTCAAAATAGATCAAAACCATATATTGGATCATACAGTTTCGATCTATATTAAGTCCCAAAAGCAAATTGGAAGTTGGCTTAAAATTACGTCAATGGCTCAAATTGGCCTAAGTTGGTCCGAAGTTGCACGAAGTCAAATGAATATTGAAAAGTAAAATTGGATGGAACATGATATATCAAACTGAAGATGGACGAGTCTAGAATTTAAATATGGATCTTGATTTGAGAAACAATATTTATTCTGCTTCAAAAGTCAAAGCTACGGTAAACTACTAACATAGCCATTATTGACTTTAATAAATTAAAATATCCATATAAAATAATTAAAAATTTGAAAATCTGGGGGCTTACACAGCGCCATTCACAGTTGGCACCAATAAACAAAATGCGACATTCATCAATCTGGTGCCAATCAATCATCATTCATAAGCAATTAAAGATGACATGATGTGCATGTCACTAATCTGGAAGAATGTGCACACGTTACTACCCATGACCAAGTGCCTTTCTCTCACAGAAAGTCACACCCATGTAGTTAAGTTAACCGTTCACGCTAATAGATGAATCAATACATGGCGAGCAAAGCTGTGCATAATCAGTGTACTTTTGTACTACGCGCCAATCACTATAACTGTCTGACAGTTATCCCAAACTCTATAAATAGAGTTCTAAAATCACTTCTCATGAAAGGGACACTTATCAATGACTCCTGGCAGAAATTCTCGACAATTCTCTATCGCTTCTACAGCAAGTTCAAGAGCTTTTCTTCTCCGACATTACTTCACAAGTGATAAAGTGATCATCTTCTGATCAGATTCCTATAATTGTACTTCTCCATAATCAAAATTGTACTTTGTGTTTTCTTTCTTAGTTTGTATTTAAGTTTTATTTAGGAAACTTTAATTTTTACAAACAATATATAGGGAGCCACCCTTACCATATATTCAATAGATTTTAATAGGATTTTATGGCTAGTTATTTGGTCATTAAGCTCCAGCCCATAAAATACCAGTGAATAGGAAATAAATATTAAAATGGTCAAAATTTGAAAAAACAAAACAAAAAAAAACAAAATAGTTCAAAGTATTGTAACAACTTAAAGGACATTGAAGAGAGGAAAAAGGAAATTGGTTTTTTTTCCAAATTATACAATAGTCCCCCCCCTCCGAATTTTTTTTTTGAAACAACAGAGAAGATAATTAAAAGAATAAGATTTAAGAATTCTCGACAATTGTATAGTATGCATAGATGAGATGGACTACATCCTTGAATCCGACTTAGTGACTACTATCATTATCTGAAGAAGTGTTTGATGGACTATGCGTTGAATCAAACTTCTTGAACCAGATTCAAAAAATAACAAAATATGGTATGCAAGAGGTTTTTGGGTCTATCGGGTGGCGCTTTTAATTGGCTATGTGCACTTTTTTCTTATCATAAGAGTTTCCTGGGATTGCACCATGTCCCATAGTCGCGGCCTTGGTAACCTCTCACATAGGTAAGTCCTCAAAGGGTTGGTGTTTGGAGTCAAACCTACAGAATCATTCATGGACCTATTAAGAATTTTAAAATTCATCCTACCAAATCACTCTGGAATACTGCCACCATAGGGATGGTGTATCACCGCACATCATCACAAAGACACTTGGACATTAGTTTAAAAGAATTTTAATCTCAAAGGTCAGTGTTCCATAATAGTCACCTAAGTTCAGCTTGTCTCTGCCCATTGAATCGGCTGCTTGGGATATCTAGTCAGACTCGATTGGGTTGCCACTACTCGTGACTTACTTATGGTCCTAACCCCATTCCCCTCGATAACTCTAGGATTAAATTCCTAAAACTCTTCGTCAAGAGTAATATAAACAGACTCGTCGTCAAGAGATCTATAAAGTTCTTTTATGACTTTTATAGTCAAGAACCACCTTTTTTTCCTTTTTTGCCCTTTTAATGTCTTGAAGCGCAGCTGCAGGTATCTGTTCATCTTACACTACCAATATACACTAAATTAGCGACAGATATTTAGCGACGACATTTTTCAGTCGGCGTTAGCGGCGGCTTTGTGGCAGCTCGCCGACTGATTACCGACCACACGCCTTTGCCATTTTTATTTTAATTTTAGGGGAGGAATGGTCGCACATCCGTCGCTAGCCTGTCGGAGTTATAGCGACGAATTTACAGTCGTTGCTACGCTGTCGATTATTTGACGGGAATTGTGTAGAGAATTGGGGGACATATCGTCGATGACTTAGTGACGGATATTCAGTTGACACGTATCAAAAAAGGCGACTGCTGGGCGATGGTTTGTGCCAGTCGCTAGTCCGTCGCTATATATACGTACCAGACTTTAAATGAAACGGCAGGGGGAACTTTTCGTATTCCTCCCAAATTCACTCTCTCTCTCTCTCCTCTCTCTCTCGCCGGTGTCGGTTTCGGTGATCGATGTCGGTATCATCGTCGGCGTCGACGTCCTTCCCCTCTCTCTCCCGAAGGTAACCCTCTTCTCTCTCTCTCTCTCTCTTGCGATGTCGTATAGGGGCTGGGCGGCGCGCTTGGGGCTGGGCCGTCCAGGGCTGGGTGGCTGGCTTGGGTCGGAGGCTGGGCGGTGGGCTTGGGACGGGGGTCGGGGGCTGGGCGGCGGGCTTGGGGCTGGGGCGTCGGGGGCTGGGCGGCTGGCTTGGGTCGGGGTCTGGGCGGTGGGCTTGGGGCGGGTCGGGGGTCTGGGAGGCTGGCTTGGGGTTGGGGCGTCGGGGGCTGGACGGGGGCGTCGGGGTCTGGAGGCGGGCTTGGGGTTGGGGCGTGGGGGCTGGGCGGGGGCGTCGGGGGCTGGGCGGCTGGCTTGGGTCGGGGTCTGGGCGATGGGCTTGGGGCGGGGGCGTCGGGATCAGGGAGGCGGGCTTGGGGTTGGGGCGTCGGGGGCTGGACGGCTGGCTTGGGTCGGGGGCTGGGCGGTAGGCTTGGGGCGGCGGCGTCGGGGGCTGGGGGCTGGCTTGGGGCAGGGGCGTCGGGGGCTGGGCTGCTGTCTTGGATCGGAGGCTGGGCGATGGGCTTAGGGCGGGGGCGGGGTCTGGGAGGCGGGCTTGGGGCTGGGGTCGGGCGCTGGGCGGCTGGCTTGGGTCGGGGGGTGGGCGGTGGGCTTGGGGCGGCGGCGTCGGGGGCTGGGCGGCTGGCTTGGGGCGGGTGCGTCGGGGCTATTTCAACCGACGCACACCCATAAGCACTCTTCATATATATGCAACCGAACTACTGGGCGGCGGGCTTGGGGCGGCAGGCTTTGGTGTGGGCGACGGGTGGCTTTGCTTCTCAAATTTATCTGAGTTTATATATTGGCTAAATAATGTGTTATCCATATTGGGTGTTCCATTAGTTTGGTGGTGTTTGGATTAGTAAATGTAATATATATGGGGTTTGGATTCATGGTGTATATGTTCACTGTCTTAAGGACAGTACGAGTTCTATCAGTTGTGTGCTTCTGTATAGATGTATTTATCTATGCATCTAGCTGTGATATACATATGTGTATGTGACAATCTCAGTTAGCGACGGACTAGTTACCGGTTAGCGACAGATATTTCCAGCTCCATTAATTGCATTAATCTATGGTACGACATGGTGATCAGGACATAGTCCCTGCAGCCATTCGACTAGCGAGGCAGAAACTATGTAGCCATAGATAAATTTGCCTATCCTCCGACCCTCATCCCTCGGCAATGATGATACGACAACCTATCACTATATCTTATATAGTAGTAGATGATGTCTTAGTATTACATTAGTGAGTTCATCTTGATTTGTTACGTCCTTCAGATACTAGATACGATAAGAACATATACTACACGATATGTATACAGAATATAGATGATTCATACTAATGTATGCTAGAATGAATCTTGGGTTGTGTTCTGAGCCATCCGTTCTCACACTTAAAACACATAGGAATTAGTAGTGTGAGAGCGCCGGAGAGAGTGAGAGCGCCGGAGGGGGAGAGGAGAGAGAGAGTAAAATGGTACGACATGGTGAAGTAGTACTGTATTTTGGCTCCAATTCCAGCTCCATTTGCATTAATCTACAGTACGACATGGTGATCAGGACATAGTCTCTGCAGCCATTCGACTGGCGAGGCAGAAACTATGTAGCCGTAGATAAAGTTGACTGTCTTTCGACCCTCATCCCTCGACAATGATGATACGACAACCTATCACTATATCTTATATAGTAGTAGATGATGTCTTAGTATTACATTATGTGAGTTATCTTGATTCTGTTACATTCTTCAGATACTAGATACGATAAGAACATACTACACCATATGTACAGAACATAGATGATTCACACTAATGTATGCTTGAATGAATCTTGGGTTGTGTTCTGAGCCATCCGTTCTCACACTTGGCAAAAAATCGAATTTTTTATACTTTATTGGCTTTCGAAAATGTACTCAAATTACATGATGGTTTTTAGTTAGCTTGCTTATGTTACAATTATATTATTTGTGACTATCGATCTTACCAGATGGCACCCATGACCCGAGGAGTGGTACGTCATTTGAGGAAAATAGTGAATGATGAGGTGGCTCCTCCTACAGTTAAGGAGGAAGTGGCACCGGTTGCTAGTGAGACCGGGAGTTCTATTCATCCAGCACCGGTAGCTAGTGAGACCGGGAGTTCTCTTCAAGCAGTCCTTGCAAGGGACGACATCTCTCCTCACGCCAAAATTTTTGCTTTTCGAGGTGGTTGCGTGATCGTATTACTGAGCATTTGCGTGAGCGGCGTGGTTCTCATTAGCTATTAGTACTTATTTGTATTGGACTATTTGTATTGAGTTGTTTTTGTATTAGACTATTTGTATTGGACTACATATTGAGTTGTTTTTGTATTAGACTATTTGTACTGTCCTCCGACCCTCATCCCTCGGCAATGATGATACGACAACCAACAAGAGAGAATACTCTGAGAGATCCATCTGAGTATGACGTATACTGAGAGATCACATTTAAAAGAATGATATCAGTAGTGGGATTGAGTGCTGGAGGAGATTATCAGAGTATACGTCCTACTCAGATGGGTCCCTCACCGTTATTAATTTTTTCTGACGGCATGGTGGATGTGCTCCCTCAACAGATTCTTGCTCCGAGCCAAAACTTTGCCCCGGAGCTCAAGTAGACATCCTTGGTGTAGAGCTCGAGTGAGAGGTTCCTGACAGCATGGTGGTCTCCTTTGTCAAAGTATCCGTGCTTATCCATATTGGTTGTGGGACGAGCACGGATACTTTGACAAAGGAGACCACCATGCTGTCAGGAACCTCTCACTCGAGCTCTACACCAAGGATGTCACTTGAGCTCCAGGACAGTTTTGGCTCGGAGCAAGAATCTGTTGACGGAGCACCCACCATGCTGTCAGAAAAAAATAGTAACGGCGAGAGAACCATCTGAGTAGGACGTATACTCTGATAATATCCCTCCAGCACTCAATCCCACTACTGATATCATTCTTGTAAAGGTGATCTCTCAGAGTATACGTCCTACTCAGATGGATCTCTCAGAGTATCCTCTCCGGTTGGTTGTGTTCTGAGCCATCCGTCCCAGGGATTTGATTCTGTATTTTGGTTTCTGTATTTTGGCTCCAGCTTTATTTGCATTAATCTACGGTACGACATGGTGATCAGACATAGTCCATGCAGCCATTCGACTGGCGAGGCAGAAACTATGTAGCCGTAGATAAAGTTGACTATCTTCGACCCTCATCCCTCGACAATGATGATACGACAACCTATCACTATATCTTATATAGTAGTAGATGATGTCTTAGTATTACATTATGTGAGTTCATCTTGATTCTGTTACATTCTTCAGATACTAGATACGATAAGAACATATACTACACCATATGTACAGAACATAGATGATTCACACTAATATGCTAGAATGAATCTTGGGTTGTGTTCTGAGCCATCCGTTCTCACACTTGAAGATAAATCGAATTATAACAACGGATATTAGGTTACTCTTCAGGATAGTTGATGTCAATTTTATATTAATTTGGTTTGGTCTATATGATTCTTGGATAATGGCGTGTATTAAATTTGTGCTTATTTGGTCTATGTGATTCTTGGATAATTGGTGTGCATTATAATTGGTTTGGTTTATGCATATTTTTATGAATAGGGAAAATGCTGTAATTTTTTTTAAAAAAAATTCTCAGTTACTGACGGACTAGTGACCGGTTAGCGAGATATTTTCAGCTCTATTTGCATTAGACTACGGTACAACATGGTGATCAGGACATAGTCCATACACCATTCGACTGGCGAGGCAGAAACTATGTAGCCGTAGATAAAGTTGCCTGTCCTCGACCCTCATCCCTCGGCAATGATGATACGACAACCTATCACTATATCTTATATAGTAGTAGAAGATGTCTTAGTATTACATTAGTGAGTTCATCTTGATTCTGTTACGTTCTTCAGATACTAGATACGATAAGAACATATACTACACCATATGTACAGAACATAGATGATTCATACTAATGTATGCTAGAATAAATCTTGGCTTGTGTTCTGAGCCATCCGTTCTGATCAAGCATCTTCTTTCTCCTCTCCTCCACCATGGCTCTGAACCAATCTGCTCCTTCCTACTTTCCTTCTTTTTATTTGACTCTCTGAGCCACATATAACATCCAGCTCAAGTGTAGAGTCGGGAGAGAAAAGTGGGCAGGAAGAGGAGGGGGAAGCAGCACAGCCGGCGGCATGACCCGGAGGAAGTACAGAGGTTTTCTTCAACAGCCGTAGGAGAACTATAAGGATATATCTTTCACAACATGTCATCTTGTCAAAGACCCTTCATGTGAATATCATGTTACCGCGGTGTCGGAAGACTAACATGTCATAAGTTTTCTAAGCCGTGTGTTTTGACATAATCTTCCCAACTCTTTCCTCCTATGTAGTAATCTTGCATTATTACATAGCAGGAAAGAGTTTGGAGGATTATGTCAAAACACACGGCTTAAAAAATTATGACATGTTAGTCTTCCGACACCGCGGTAATGGTTGTCACATTAAGGATCTTTGACAAGGTGATATGTTGTGAAAAGATATATCCTTATAGTTCTCCTACGGCTGTTCAAGAAAACTGTACTTCCTCCGGGTTATGCCGCCGGCTGTGCTGCTTCCCCTCCTCTTCCTGCCCACTTTTCTCCCCCGACTCTACATTTGAGCTGGATGTCATATGTGGCTCAGAGAGTCAAATTAAAAGAAGGGAAGTAGGGAGGAGCAGATTAGTTCAGAGCCATGGTGGAGGAGAGGAGAAGGAAGATGCTTGATCAGAACGGATGGCCCAGAACACAAGCCAAGATTTATTCTAATACATTAGTGTGAATCATCTATGTTCTTATCGTATATAGTATCTGAAGGACGTAACAGAATCAAGATAAACTCACTAATGTATGCTAGAATGAATCTTGGGTTGTGTTCTGAGCCATTCGTTCCGATACTTGGCAATTAAGCCATTCGACTGGTGAGGCAGAAACTATAGGCTACTTGCATGTTCTTCCAACTTTAAATTACAAGATTACTACATTAGGTTAAATAAATCACTAACCTCATCACGGTGAGTCTTGGTGTAGAACTCAAATGTCGGGCACCTGCAAATTCGTCGAGGTTTTAAATCATCGACATTGAGTTTAAACCATCACGTAGCCTTTCTGCTTCACTTCTATGGTCGAGCAACATCTTCTTGCAAGTTTGGTCTCCAGATTATAGTGTCAAGATTCTGGACGCTTTCGTAGAGCATGTCAACGCATCCTAGCGTCAATTTTCTACCGAGGAAATTAACACTAGGATGCGTTGACATGCTCTACGAAAGCGTCCAGAATCTTGATACTAAGTATCTGGAGACCGAAACTTGCAAGAAGATGCTGCTCGACCCTAGAAGTGAAGCAGAAAGGCTACGTGAGGGTTTAAAACTCAATGTCGATGATTTAAAACCTCGACGAATTTACAGGTTCCCCACATTTGAGTGCTATACCAAGACTCGTCGTGATGAGGTTAGTGATTTATTTAACCTAAGACATGGGATCATAGAATCCAAGACAGTTGAGACCAAGACTGTAAACATTATGTGAGTTCATCTTGATTCTGTTACATCCTTCAGATACTAGATACGATAAGAACATATACTACACTATATGTACAGAACGTAGATGATTCACACTAATGTATGCTAGAATGAATTTTGGGTTGTGTTCTGAGCCATTCGTTCCCATACTTGGCAATTAAGCCTGTGAAATAGAACTGATTATGTTTAGTTTGTCTTACGATACAGATTTTTACATCCAAATTGAAATGGATCCTTACTTCGTTGATCGTACATGGATGTACTAGCGGATCAACCTCCTGGACCGTAGGACGATACCAATTTGTTAAGGCCAATACCAATATGATACGTCCTATACCAAACTGATAGACCGATACTAATCTGATACACTAGATACTAAGTACATCTGGCCTATACCAGCGGATCCACAAATTACTGCACGATAGGCCCAACGACTCCAGTTATATTCGGTTATTGGTGAGTACATGATTACATAGTAATTCTGTTAGTCTTGTGATACAGATTTTTACTCTCTCATGCTACCAACGTCACAACTTTTCCAGTGCTGCTCCTTCTAATGATGATGAATGCAAAAAACCAACGTCACAACTTTTATAACTTGAGTAAATTTCTTTACCCTATATGAAAATTTCTGTTGTCAGAAAGATGGCTCCTAGGACTCGTCGAGGTGGTGCTGCTAGTCGAGGAAGGGGTCAAGGCAAGAAACCCTTAGAGGTCGACACGGAGGAAGTCTTCGTCGTCAAACAAGAGCCGGTGACTGTTAAGGAGAAGGTGTTATCAAAGGTCGAGGTCAAGGAAGAACCGATGACCATCAGGGAAGAGATTGCTCCCAAGCTTGAAGCTAAGAGGAGCCACCGTCAGAGAGTAGTAGCATCGGGACCGACCCTCCTATCCCTACAGAAGACCTCAACCAGATTGAGCCTTCGTATGCAAAGTGGCTGATAGAATGGTACATGCCTCAACGCAACTATCATCCCTGGCTGTGAGGATTCATGTCTGACTTGTGGTCTTTGTTGAGGCCAAAGTTGATTTTTCTATGTGTTTTGGAATATTTGTAAAAATTTTGGAATATTTATGCTATGATCGGATTATAACGATGGATATTATGTTACTGTAACTGGCCAACTCTTTCCTATGTGTTTTGGAATATTTGTGAAAAATTTGGAATATTTGTGCTATGATCGGATTATAACGATGGATATTAGGTTACTCTTCCGGATAATTGATGTCTATTTTATATTAATTTGGTTTGGTCTATATGATTCTTGGATAATTGGTGTGTATTAAATTGGTATGTGTATATTTGGTCTATGTGATTCTTGGATAATTGGTGTGCATAATATTTGGTCTATGTGATTGTTGGATAATTGGTGTGCATTATATATTGGTTTGGTTTATGCAAATTTTTGCGAAAAGGGAAAGCGCTGTAATTTTTTTTCAAAATATTCTCAGTTAGCGATGGACTTGTGACCGTTTTGCGACGGTTACTACAAGTTTTCGACTACTTTTCGACGGCTATTCCGTCGCTAACTGGAGATTTGAAAATATTTCCAGGTAGCGACGGATGGTCGACGGATTATCCGTCGGTATGGTATATTGTTCGACGGAATAGCGACGACCTATCCGTCGCCCTTGTTCTGGAAATACCAAGAATTTCCAGAACAAGATCGACGGTTAATCCGTCCATTTTCTGTCGATATATATCGACGGAATAGCGACGACTTATCCGTCGCCATGTTGCTGGAAATGGCATGAATTTCCAGAAGCTGATACGGATTTTCCGTCAGAAAACGTCGCTAATCCGTCCTTTTTTATCGAAGGCGTCGACGGATTAGAGACGGCATTATACACTTGATACGCTAGTACGACGGGTTACCGGAATTTAACGTCGCTATTGTCTACACAGTTCATACTTAAAAGCCATCGCTATTCCGTCGCTTCACGACTACGTAGCGACGGACCGTTATTAGCGATGAGCTGATTGCCGACGGATTTTTTTGGCCAAAATTCGTCAGTGATCGGTCGCTAATTGTAATTACCGTCGGATTGGCGACGGATAGGGCCGTCGCTAAATCGATAAATTTTGTAGTGTTAGAATTCACAAGATCATGCTTTAGCCGCCTTTATAATAGTTTTTAGAAAATGACAGGTACAAAAATTTATAGAACATATATATGCATAATTTATGATCTGTTCAGCTTCTGACCATATGTGTTTAAGGACTTGATTACAAAGTCTATGGAACTCCTATATATAATAGTTTGCTTACATGTACCCCAGGAGATAGCAAATTCTTCTTGAGTAAAAATGTATCCGGAAGTGAATTGACCTTTAGTGAGTTAGTTACAGTTTATATCTGAATGACATCATGGTGTCTAGAATAATACATAATTTATAATCTTGAATACAGTTAAAATATTCTTGCTAATGTAGAATATAATGACTGGTTTGACTGATTTGGTTATTTCCTAAATCATACATGATGACATCATAATTATTTAATTAACAAATGTGTGATTCCACTAATTGTTGGTATAAACGCTGGTATGGTAATGAGTCAAAGCTCATCTGACTTTGCCACTCCTTAAGGTAACATTAGTTGAATCTATCAAGCTTTGTACTATATGATTCATCTTTACTAGCTATTACAAAAATATCATAATCTGATGTTTTTTAAAGTAGCATATTGAATCAATATGACAGCTAGAATAATTGAGTAATAGCTTGAATGATTTTGCTAATCAACCTTAATAAGTCTTTTAGTCTTTCATGTTTTAATTCATTTGGGATAGCTATAGGGGCTGTTCTAGCGGTGGTCCGAAGACACTTTAGTTCCGTATCGCTTAGGCTATTTATACCTTTTTGACAATAGGACCCTTTCACCTTCTACCCAAACCAATTTCTACTTTAAAAACTTAGATTTACCGGGATTTACAATATTAATAAACTATTTTATTTTGACTAAATTGTTTGAATAATTATAATGTCATAGATTACATTCAAAACAAAGTTTGTCTACTATAATCTAAATATTGTGATACTATGATCATTTAGAGTTCAACAGATCAAGATAAAGAATAACTAAACATCACCATAATCTACATATAGAAATAAAAAAAGTTGCCTCATAAACATTAGTAATATATTTATCCAACTAAATTTAGGAATTAGAAAATGAATATAAGTGGGTTTTAAATATGAAAATTATATGTCCAATCGGAGCAATTTTGTACTTCTTGATTTAGGCTTTAGTAATAATACTTTAGAATAAATATTATTTTGTACATCATTTTAAATAGTTCCATTATTCTCATAAACATCCATTACTATCCAAAATTTTGAAAAATAAGATCTACAAAACATTACATTTAGAAAGATAGAGCAATTTTTTTTGTATAATTACTTACCTTTATCCTTAGCATTTTTTAGTCTTCTCTAACGAGTCACAATCTCTAATATTTCTAGCTTAGAGAGATAATATTACAAAGATCATGTTAAGAATAAGAAGTACACAAAGGAATTTGTATTACCGTCACCGTTAACATGTCTCTCATTTCGTAAATATTTGAAATATTTCTAAGATTTTTTCTTGAGGAAAATAGTTAAAATTTTCTATATATGTAACAAGAAATATTCTATTTAAACTATTATCCAGTCATTGTTGTCAATAAACTTAACATCCTACCCTTGGTTGGACTTTACTGTTAAGTAGAACACTTTGTATAAACATAAAAGCCTTTATTTCTTAGCCTACTAGTTTAACACAATACATCATTGACATTTTGTGAAATATAAAATATATGTTATATGCATGATTAAAACTATGCAAAAATTCATTGTTGGAAATGTTTGTTAAATAAAGATTTAACTAATAGATACTGAAAAAAATTAGATTATGAAACCAAAATTATATAAAGGAACAGATCCTCTCATGCCATTCAGACCGATCTAATCTTATTACATATTCCAAGTCTAGAAATGACAACAATGTTTCACAACAATTTAAATTGCAAGGATCCTTGTTAAAAGCATTATTTGAGCCAATTTTAGCTGAATGCTGACATTTGGAGTTCTCAATTGTAGAGAGGGTAAAAGATATAAGAATAACTGATATGTCATTTATCACTGGTGTGTCTAATGGTTTGTGAACATATTAGCACAATGTAAACCATTACGTTAAAATAACATGTCAACCACTAGTAAACAACATATTTATGATAGAATGTACCATACATGTAAACCATTAGTACGTGGGAAGGTTTATTTAACCATTCACAGAAGAGGGAAAACATAAGAAGATTAGCTCTGAACTTTCATAAAGCATGTATAGGTATGCGTTGTATTTCTATACAGGTCATTGAGTGGAAAGAAAAAAAATCCACTAAAAATACAGATGTTAGAAAAGAGTATAGCACTCTAATGATTTATAACATTTATTTTATTACTAATTGTTAGTGTCATAAAATATCAATTAATCCATAAGAGACAATAAAACTGAATATAACTCTAGCCATGCACATACTTTAATTGCCACATTTATTTTCATGTAATCAGGCTTTATGCATACAATACAAGTTAATTTCAACATTAAATTATCACATCATAAGAAATAGCACAAAAATTAGAAAATTAAATAAATAGTTGGCAATATTTATATCCTTTAAAAAGTTTATACTAATAAATACTATGACTGGCAATATCTTTTCAATTTCGTATGACAAAAGTTATTTTAAAGAATAATCCAAATATTGGCATGCTACAAGCAAGGACCTTGTCATAAAACTAACTAATAGATGTATGGCGCCATCTAATAATATGCAAAATATGAATGACAGGAATATGGAATATGCAAAATCCAAAAGAGTATATCAAATCCAAGCTCTATGGGAATAGCCAAAGGCTATAAAAGAAACTTTTATACATGTTATTTCCAAATAATGTTGGTACATATGTTTTGATTTGTGAGATTTCTAACGTGATGGACATCAACATGTTGGGAACTCGGTATGACCGGAGATGACCCATGAGGTGTGATATTGAATTGGGCCTATATGCCTTCAAAGAGAATTCTCATGTAAGGTTTGAACCAATTCTAATTATCTACACCTGATGATCCCACCTCCTACCCGACGTTGGACTAAATTACCATCTCCATTGTCACCCCCTTTTTGAGCGCTCCACCGAAAACGAGAAACAATCCAACAATCTCCACCTAGCTCGTTTCTTCTAGTCGAATAACCTTAGCAAACATGCTATATTTGTCCGTTTCTGCTCGCCGAACAACCATAGCATCCATGCTACCTTTTGTTCGTTTCCGCAAGCGAACAACCATAGCAGTCTTGCTACCTTCGTTCCCGCCAGCCGAGCACCCAAGAGATCCAACATATTGTCATCTCGATCCATTTAGAATCAAGCCGACACGTCTCAACCACAACATCTTGCTCCATCTTGGTCTCGTCAAACCCACCTTTGAAGCCAATTCGTGTATTTGCATATGCTCCTAACTCCACCTTTAGAAGAAAGTCCGCATGAACATTTAACACCATATGTCTCGAACCAATTAGAGTCATCCAAATCTATCCCGTAATTTTGGGTTCTAATACCACTTGTTGGAAATGCGGTGTGACCCGAAAGGAGTTGGCCCATGAGGTGCGATATTGAATTGGGTCTATATGCCTTAAAAGAGTATTCTCATATGAGGCTTGAACTAATTCCAATTATCTATACCTCATGATCCCATCTCCTATCGGATGTTGGACAAAATTACCATCTCCATTGTCACCTTTTTTTGAGCGCTCCACCAAAAACGAGATAAAATCCAACAAACAAACTGACTCCAGAATAAAGTTAGAAAAATGGAACGATGAGTGTGCCATAACCTCCTAACCATTGAAGTTCTACTTCTAACACATGCACTACTACAAAAATCATTAACAATGACACTTTATAGATGACACTCATCTCAAATTGTCATTAATGATATTTTTAATGTCATTTATTAGATGATCGTCATTAATAACTTTGTCAATACATTAAAAATAATAATATCAAAAAAATACTTTCAGATGAATTAAAAAATTAAGAGTCGTG
This sequence comes from Iris pallida, assembly GCA_029216955.1. Lineage (NCBI taxonomy): Eukaryota > Viridiplantae > Streptophyta > Magnoliopsida > Asparagales > Iridaceae > Iris > Iris pallida. Next base: position 141,915 of record JANAVB010021099.1, read on the forward strand.
AAAAATATTTATGCATGTCATCTTTTGTGTATGAAAAAATTATAAGACTAACAGTGACACAATAATATTAGGAGCCATATTTAATTTATACAATAACAAGACATGTTGTGTGTCATAAATATTAGATTAGCCTGGGACTTGGTTTCTCCCCTCAATTCCTTTCATGCAAATACTCTCCTCTCTTGCTTCTTCTCAAGTCCACAGCCATCCAATACCTAACCCTTTCTTCCCCTACTAAAAACTCCTCTCCCTCCCTATTCCTCTAACTCCCCAAATTTCCCAAGCAGAGTAATGGATTTCTCCACCCCTCCCAACTCCAAACTTCTAAACCCTCCTCCTCCTTAAATCCCTCACAAAACCCCTCCACCTCTTCAAATCCCTCCCAAATCTCCCGACATCGCAAAACCCTCATCACAGGCAACAGCCCTTTCTCCGTCCTATCCCTCCCGTCGAGATCTAGAAGCGGGCCTCTTCGAATACAACTCCACCGTCCCCAACATTGCCTCCGAGTTTCTCTTCCTCATAGTCGCCCTCGATAAGATCTACTTCATCCGCTCGACAAGTTCATGGACGGACGTGACGCCGTCATCCACGCCAAGGTTGCGAGGTCAAGGCAAGATGGCGCTCAAGGGGTCAAAATGGTGGAGGCGCTCAAGACCTCTGTATGTTAACATTTCTCCACCAATTTTTAACTGTGTGCATTATATTTGATTACATATGATTTTAGATTTTAAACGATTCATTTCCTCCATTATTTTTTGCTATTGTCTGACAAATCACGCTCAATTGTTTTTATTATTGTTTGTATCGCAAATTTGTGCAGAAAATATTTGCCTAGATGTTCACAGAAGGATGTTCTCTCGCTATAATCTTTGTTCTTTGTTGTCAATGCGTGTGGATTCAGAGAAAGATGATCTATCGTGAATAAATAGTTCGATTGTTCTGTGTATCTATTATGGTTTCACTTTATGACAGAGGGGAAGTTTGGATATTTTGTAATGTTCTGATTATCAATGCTAATTTTTATAATCATATAATATACCATAACTATTATGCTAGCGAAGATCTTATTGTCCTTTATCATACATTTCGTTGTTACAGTGCCAAATTAACAACTGCATGTTTATATAAGTTTTTTTTAGGATGAAAGGTGAAGGTTCAAGTGCATTCGGTTTCATAGATGCCTTTAATAGCCATAATTCAGGAATTTTATCTTAATTCTTTGTGTAAACATTACCCTATTCTCCATCGATTCGAATGGAGATCTGTTCGAATCCGCTTGAAATCGTACGAATTTCTCTCTATTCATCACTTTTCCCATGAATCCATGTGTTTATTTTGTTTCTATTCGATCGGTTCTTCGTTCTGGGGTCGATTTCGGGTGGGTTAGGTTTTTTTTTGGGGAGGGAAGATTTGGGCGAATTTATGGTTATTGTGTAGAATAGGTTAGGGTTTCGATTGGCTATTCTAGATTTATTTTCCTCATTGTCTTTATTTCTTTTTTGGGGCTTTTATTTGATTAATCTTTTTAGCATCAAATTCGATTAGGGTTTGGGGGAAATTTAGGGATATTGTGTGCAGATTTGTTTAGGGTTTCGATTTGTTGTTCTCGAAAATTTCTTATCGTCTTTTGTTTGCCTTTTCCTCCATGAATCTGTCTTTTTTGGGCTTCTCATCGACCATTTTTGTTTTGGGGTCAGGTCGATTTCGGTTTGTTATTCTTGGTTTTTCTCTCTCTAATTGTTTATTTTTTTCCATGAAACTTTTTTTGCATCTCTCTTCCATTAGTTATTGTTTTGGTATCGTTTTCGGCTAGGGGTTTGAACATAATTTCAGGGAATTTACGGTTATTCTGTAGGTTAGGGTTTCAATTCAATGATATTGAAAATCATGTTGATTAATTATTGGTTTCGTTGTCAATTGTCTATTTCAGTAAGGGTTTGGGAGGAAATTTGTATAAATTTAGGGTTATCATGTAGTTAGGTCAGGGTTTCCATTTTTTATCTTTGAATTTTTGCTTAAGGTGTGAACAGAGGGTCTCGAATTTTCAAGCATGTCAATTGCCTACAAAAAAATAATCTGCTGTCAGCATGACAAACATAAGTAGTCAAAGTTTAGGTGTTGTCAAATCTAACCCCTGCAAGACTTCTGCAACTTCTTTAGATGTTGGTGTTCTGTGGAGAAATTATAGGTCCAACGCTTTTTAGAATGTAAATCATTTGCAGGAAGTTTCAGTATAACTACCACGCTCGATAAAAAATTCAAAGATGACTTTCAACGATAAATTTTTATAACTCTTTTAGAATGTAAATCATTTGCATGCACTTTCTGTATAACCCCTGCAAGTCTTCACTTCTGAAGATAGAGGGTCTCGAATTTGACTAAAGATGGAGTTTGGATATTTTGTTATGTTCTGATTATCAATGCTAATTTTTATAATTATATAATATACCATAACTATTATGCTAGCAAAGATCTTACTGTCCGTTCATCATACATTTTATTGTTTACAGTGCCAAATTAACAACTACATGTTTATATAGGTGTTTTTTTTCCTTCAGGATGAAAGGAGAAGGTTCAAGTGCATTCGGTTTCACAGATGCCTTTAATAGCCATAATTCTGGAATTTTATCTTCAATTCTTTGTGTAAACATTACCCTGCACTTTTTCTGATTTTGACATATTTCTTTGGCTTACCAGAGAACTTGATCGGAGACCTTTTGAGCATAGTGTTCGTACACCACCTAGTTATGAAGAAACAACAAGGGATGTGCAAAATTCTACATGAGGTGAAAGGTATAATTCTTCACCCTATTGATGACATCTTTGTTAACAGTCTTTTAGTTACTCCTTTCTAATCATCTTCATTTAGAATGATATGTAATAGCCCCCTTACAAATACCTTCATCCCTTATTCCTAAACTAAACTCTCTTTCCAAAAGTATGATGAAGGTCCTGACAATGATGCGGCTAGCTAGTGGTGTAGTCGCTGCTCCAAATAATGAATTTGTTAATGCCTTTGACGATTTTAATCCACGTGGGCCGATATCAGGTATTAAAGATGTTGACTTTCCTGTAATTTGTATATCATCTCAGCCATTTGTTCTTCTGTCCTGAAATCTGTTGCTTGTAATCTGTTCTTTCTGCATTACTTTAAATTATTATCTTTTATGTAACAGTTACTTATGTCAAAGATGTGTTAAAGCTCTTATAATTTTAGAGTCCTCCATTACTTCTATCATCAACGACAATTTTTTGACATGTCGAAGTCCATGTTTTCTAATCAGTTGTCAACACTTCTCTTATATGGCCCTTTCCATCGATGATAGAAGTAATATTGACCTTTCCAAGAGTATACAAGAGTAAATAGTAGATAAAAAATATTTTCCTTTATCTGCTTTCATTACAGCCCACTTAAAGAGAAATAATCATCCTCTAACAACTTAAAAATTTACTGATACCATTTAAGTTTAACAAAAACTCGAATTCTAGGTCTTGGTGGATCTAAAGTTCATTCCAAATGGCCTTTCTTAAACGCGTGAGTGTATGTTTTCTTGAGCCACCAGATTTTCAGATGACAGTTAAACCCATCTTCCAACAAGGCCTTGACGTTTCTGAACTTCCAGGAATCGTAGGATGGCTTGTAAGTTTTGTTTAATATTCTGATGGGCATTTCTGTTTTCCTTAGAAGTTGATAGGCATTGTTCAAATGCATGTTTCATTTGTTGTTTCTCTTCTATTTATAGGGACCTTTCGTTGTTGTGGCAGGATAAAATTTTGGAGGTTAGTTGTTTGCAGGTTCTTCAAAGATTTATCTTCCATTCTTACATAAATTACTAAAACCCAAAAAATTTAAATTGGTCATATCTTAGGAATATTCATCGTTGATGGTCTGTGTGACAAGAATAGTTGTTATTTGATCATGTTCTGGCCAATTACATTTTCAATGATGTAATAATTTATAATGAAAAGGTCTTTATCCCAATTGTGAGGGTTTGCTATATCTGTTCTTTCTTTAAGCTTTATCCAGGGCTATCTTTATATTACATAAGACAAATGCAAGTAACTTATCGTTTTTACTAAGATATTTATATGAGAGTTTGTCTATTAGTGTAATATTCGTTTGAACTTAATTATGTTGATCAGTGTTACGAACCTTCTTTCTTCAGCGTAATCTACTTGTGGTTGATGTGGAAAATTTGCTTCAGAAAACCCAGAGTTTCTACTTTTAAGTTAATGAACTTCTAAGTAGACTTGATATAATTATAACAAGTTTCTATGTTCTGTATAGAGAACATTAGCTTTTCGTCGAGTGTTGTATTTATTCCCATGGTTGTTGTTTTATGATGGAGAGAGAAGCTGTTATTGAACAGATTGAAGATGGAAGTTAAAATAATGGTTAAAATGATATCAAGGATTATATCATAGACAGAGAATAAATTCTGAACTCTTTGAACATTAGCTTCTCGTCATGTGTTGCATTTTTTCTCGTCGTGTATTGCAAATTCTGGCAGAAATGTCATCTGCGGTTACTGCCAAGTGCAGCAAACTACTGCAGTACCTATTCGGCAGATTTTGGGAGCCAAGTGCAGCAAACACGCATCTGTAGTACAAGTTACATTTTGGGACATTTTATTTACTGCGTTTCTTTTGTGGACATATTGTTAAAATCAGGGACGAAGGGCGTTGGATTCAAGGGACCTGCATTCCATTGTGTAACACCCATATTCTGAATACGTATTTTGTCAAGCTTGCATGTATTTCAGACCTGTATTTATTTTCTAGATTTTGGCATGTACTTGTAATTGGCTTGACTTGCAGATTTTGGTTCTCGTAATTGGGTTTTACCTGGCTTGGTTTATTTTGTGGAGGAAATTGGTTTGGTTTGGTTTGGTTTGGTTAACATGCATTGGAGCACTTTAACCAACCCTCCACCCTCAACACAACACACCCACCTCTATTAAATCCTACTTAACTTTTCTCTCTCTTTATTTTTATTTACTTCTCTATCTCCTTCTTCTTCCTTCCTCTACACAACTCACCAACACCCATAGGCAAGTGCACCTTGCCATCATATGAGAACCACATTTTATTTGTTCATTTGCTAGATTAGGCATGGTGATCAATATTAGAAGTTGACATTTTGTGATTTGGAGTCTCCATTGTTCTAGATCTAGGTTTTAACTATTTTTGGATTTATATGGTTTTGATCTATTTTGGTTGGATTTTTGTGGGTTTTGATGCTTCCATGTGGAAGAGAATTCAATTTTACTCAAGTTAGAACTTTGAAAATCTAGATTTGGCTTTGATTTGACAAAGATATGAAAATTTGAATTCTTGGTGTTCTTGGTGTTCTTCTCAGTCTGGAGTAGCAGCCTGCAGCCTGCGCTCTTTAGCGCAGTGCTGGAGTGCAGCCCCTCTCGGCTGCGCTCTTTAGCGCAGTACCGACCGCGCAGCTTGCCCTATGGTGAACTGCGCTCAGCCTCATGCGCCAACCATTCCTGCGCACTTCACCCTGCGCAGTTCACTCCTGCACACAGTCGGCTCATGCAATCCACCCCTGCAGTTCACTCCTGCGCAGTCTGCTCATGCGCAATCACCCCTACGCAGTTCACTCCTGCGCAGTCGGCTCATGCGCAATCCACCCCTGCGCAGTTCACTCCTGCGCAGTCTGTTCATGCGCAATCTGACCCATGCGCCATCTGCCCCTGCGCCCTGTGCCCCTGCGCACTTGGCACCCTGCACAGCTGACACCTGCGCAATCCAACCCCCTGACCCCTTGCGCAATCCATTGGCTCTTGGCGTTTTGGTTTTATTTCTTTAAGCTTGGCTCTTCTATAGCCCTGTATATTGATATTTTATTAGATATTTTACGCCCATTTATATCCTTACGTCTTTTGTCATGAACTTGATTTTACTCAATATGTTTGGAATGACTATTGTACATGGCATGGTATGACAAAAGAACTAGCATATCACGACAGTGACCCGTAGTGGTGCACTCCTGACATGACCAACCTGACATGATAGTGGCCCGTCGTGGCACACTCCTGACAAGTACCCTGACATGATTTACCTTGATAACTTGATAGTGGCCCGTGGCGGCGCACTCCTGACTTGACTTGACTTGTAACTTGTAACTTGACTTGATGCTGTTGCAACAGCTAACTTGACTCGTATAATCAACTTGACACCGTGGGTGTTCCTGCTTGCTTGCTTGTGCAATCCACTTGTCTTGTCTTGCATCATGTCTAGGACGTGACTCCTGGTTCCCACGGTCAGGGATTCATACTGAATATGGAATTAGGCTAATGACTAGATCAAACTATAGTTCATGGAGAATTTCCAGTCACAGGCATCTCGTTATCTGGGCGCTCTTAATTGGACTTGTAGCTTGCGACGAGTAGAGCACATTTCCAGCGCACTTCATGTGTTGCACCCTCTAAGTCACCTAAGGGTATATCGTCTCCGGGGCGATGTACCCAACTATACTCTCAACCCGTGGAAGGATAACTGGATGTCTGCAGGACTTGGGACTGGGAAATTCTCACTTGCATCTTGTTAGTAATTAAGGCTTGTGATAACCCTAGTTAGTTAAGTAGTAAGCCAGTAGTAATTGCTTGGCGCTTTATGAATGGATGGAGTCCAGCCTTGTCTAAGTCTTGTCTAGCCCCTGTACCTGGAACTCTTGTACATGCTTATTTTACTTATCTCTAACAATAATTGGGTAGAGACGAGGAGCTATTCAGGCGAAGGGTTACAACCCCGGTCCTTGTTTGGTTTACGGGTTGTACCTGGCTCCCAGAATGGTTCAACGTCCCTAGTCGTTTATTATCCTGACGGGCTCTTATTGCTTGTATTTTTTTCATTTCTTATGTTCTGATATGCTGGCTTTTGTTCTTATTTTTGTGGCCTCCTTTGTGGCACTTGCTCTTTCTGGGGTTTGACCCAGCTGGTTTTTGTGGCCAGATTTCGGAGCAGCTTCGAGGATCTACCGAACCTCCAGTCCGATGGTGGCGACTAGAAGGAATACCGGGCTACGAGTGGGTTTTCTATTTTGTTTTGCTCACTCTATTGTAAATTTATTCTTTTGAGGCGTTTAGCCGACGAGCACCTGTTAGCTCGATACACTTTACTTACTGTCTGCCTACGGGCTGTAAACATGATTAACAAATCCTAGGGTTGATAATGTATGACATAACTCTTGCTAGTCCTAGCATTTGTAGACTAGCTTCATGATCAGCTGATATATATATTTGGACGCCTTTTATATATTTGGTGGTCAAACATCTTGTAATTATATTATTTGCTTGAGATTGAGACAGTAGGCTTGACCTTAAGAGACTGTTGGCTTGTAGTAAACCCTCATATCTAGACAGCCGTGACCGTATAGTTGAGATGTATTCTATTTCAATATACGTAGCTGGCTATGTACGCCCCGCTCTCCAGTATTCTGGTTCTGGGGCGTGACACATTGTGTCATCACGGAGTTTATGATCCAAGGTGGAGACTTCAATAAGGAAATATGAAAGCTCTATTCTACTATTAGTGAGAAGATGAAGCTCCTTTTGCTTTGGTGAATAGTAAATAATAGAGAAGGATATGCATATGCTATTCTCTTTTCTGATTGTATTGTGCTTCATTATCCATTTGAACATGATTGTTGTCATCCTCATTTCTATTATTTGGTACCTCATATATGACAGCTGATGTAACTATAACATAGCAATCTTATTGCCACATGATAGTTGATGTAACTTGACAGATTGCAAGTCTTATACATGAAGAGGGCAACTACATGAGTTAAGGATATACTTTGGAAGGATGTTACTATCCAGACATGACTGTACCTACAAACACCCACGTGATTGAGGTCACCATGGACTCCTGGTTCGTGAAGCACCGCAGCCTCAGCGTCCACAGCTTCATTCGCTCTATCACCATGGACTCCTGGTCCGAGATCCAGCTCAAGAAGATGGAGGCCGGCGCAATGACAGCCTCAACTCCTTCCTCTCCCAATACGGAGTTTCCAAAGGGACCGACATCGTCTCCAAGTACAACACCAATGCCGCTTCCATCTACCGTAACAAGATGCAGGTATAAAAACACTAGACATTACGATCCTTCCTGCCTATTGTTATTTCATATTTGTAACATGATATTATCGACCGCGAGCCTCAAGATTTTAGGATTGTTTATTTGAGTGATGAATTAGGTTTTTTGCTTACATTTTCATCACATTTACATAAAGAATCGTTATATACTTTCCTTGGTTCAGCACAACCTATATCATTGAAAGGAGGTCTGTTTGATTGGTTTCAGTAACAGGTTATTGAATCTGATGCATTGTTATGGTCCTTTTCTTATAAGATCACGGGGACTGATTCTTTTATGTCTGGAGTACTTGTGACATTTTGGAATTATACACCATCACAATATAGGGTTATGATTTATTTATTCCATATACGATATGGCTGGAATGTATTACCAAAGTATACATACTCTACCATTTCCTACGGTACTGTGTGAACGTAAATTTTAATTTATGTTTTATTTTTCTTGATTATTCATGCTAGTTCCTGTATTTTTTTCACTCTCTATGCCGTCCTAAACAACCAAACAATACTGAAAGAGGTTACTATGTAATGAGATATATGAAGGACATATTCCAACTTTCTACTACCAAATTAGAAAAAGTGGTAAGCCAGATGTTAAGATAATGTTATTAATGTAATATTGGTTATATTGGTATAACATGACGTTTTTAACGTAATAGTTGATTTGTGTTTATTTTTGTGGTTTACTGGGAGAAATGACGACTACATCAATGAAATTGATGAAATAAGAGGAGAGCTGGCCAATTTATCATGGATATTGTTAATGAAGTCAATATGTATTAAGAAATGTTTTGAAGTATTATTAATTTATGTTTTGAAGTATGTGAGAATGAAGGATATTGTTTAGTTGAATAATTATGAAATAAAATATTTTGTTGGTGTTACATATTAGTTTACTTCTTCTTGTTTTCTTCAATGGGATATTGTATCTACATTTCATTGTTTGGAGCCGTCATTATTGTACCCTCGATATTTCTATTATTATTATAATAATGATGTGTGTTGAGCTGTCCTTGTTTCCAATGTTAAAATTCATCTTTTGTATATATAGATGACGCATATAAGTCATCCTTTGTAAATAAAATGACATATATAAGCCATTATTTGTAAATAATAATGACATTGTTGAGTTGTCATTGTTTTTCCATGATAAAAGTCATATTTTATAAATAACGATGACGTATGTAAGTCATCGTTAGTAAATGAAGATGACGCATAAAAGTCATCTCCATAAACAAAGATGACGTGTTGAGCTGTCATTGTTGTCTCACAATAGAAGTCATCTTATGTATATATCGATGACATATAAAAGTCATCTTTCTAAATAAAGATGATACATAAAAGTCATCTTTTAAATAAAGATGACATGCGTTGAGTTGTCATTATTGTCTCATTATAGAAGTCATTTTTTGGAAATAACGATGACATATAAAAGTCATCTTTTCTATATAAAGATGACATACAAGTCATCTTCTATAAATAAAGATGACGTTCGTTGAGTTGTCATTGATTACTAATAATAAGATGACCCCTTCATAGATGACGGCCAAACAAATGTTATCAATATTAGCCGTCATTGTTATCCTTTTAGTAGTAGTCATCATGAATGGCTCTGTGCTATTTCAGATGCAAAAGAGAACCATTCAGTGTAAATGTTCCTACACCCCTATGTTACATCAAGTTTTGATGAGTTGGTTTATAATACCATGATAACATGTTATTAATGAACAAATTTTAAACTTAAAACATAGTCAAATTATATCTATAATTACATATATAGACATGCTTTACCAGCAGCACCATGCATGCATTTGCCGTACTGAAGCGGTAAATGATCAAAAATTATTTTCAATATTTTTCTAGATAATTACATTTGCCCACACCAAGAAGCAAGGAACCGGCATAAAGGTTGTAACACTATATATATATAATATATATTATATATTATATATATATATATATTATATATATATATAATATATATTTAAAATATATATATATATATATATATATATAATAAATATAATATAATATATATATATATATAATATATATATATATAATAAAATATATATATATATATATATATATATAAATATATATATATATATATATCATCCAGATCAAATGTATATATATAAAAAAAATACATTTGAACCCAGGCGATTTCTTGATCCCCCCTGGGCTGGGAGCTCGCCGGAGTCCTTCGCACGGTAGCCGCCCATTTCTTTGTTTCAAATTTCGAATGGTGCAGCTATTCCCTTGTGGTGGGAGCCCTACTGCGGTGCAGGTGTGGACTTCCCATCACCTGGCCCCTCGAGACTACAGCCAACGGCTCTCATCTTGAGGTGGTCCCACCACTTTTTCTCCATGACACGCGTAACGAAGTGTCCCCATCCGCATCCCTTGGTGGGTCCACCTCCCATCAGCCGCAGCCGTACGTAACGCAACGTATCGTATCCCTCGGATTCATTACGTGGCCCTACCCTGATCCTTCAGTTGCGTATTCCGGAGAGCTACCTCTGGCCTTTACGCACCCTGCGTTCTTGGCCTTTACACACCCTGCGTACCCCATCCCCTCGCGTATTCCTCCCCCCCTCCCTGCGTACTCTGGCGGGACCGCCCTCCCCTCTCAGTTTTACGCATCCTATAGCGCCCCCTCCTCCGAGATTTTTGCAGCCCTCCTCCCCCTTCCCCCCCTCTCTCCCCCATGGCCCCGGCCCGCCCCTCTATCCCTGTCGATTTCCTTGCCGGCAACCCAGCCCTCGTCCTTCCTCCTCCCCGGCCTCTGCGTCTTCTGCTTAGGCACCCTCCGCCCCCTTAGCTTCCGTGGCTCTCCTCCCGGCCTCCCATGGGGGTTAGTGATGCCCCTCCACCCCCCTTCCGGCCGCGACGGTCGTTGTCGCCTCCCCCTACTCTTCTGACAGTGAGCGGACCGCAGGAGGTGCCCACTGGCGTCGCCGCCGCCCCAACCTCCTCCTTTTCGTCGGCAGTCTCCTCCCCTATCCCCTCCTCGAGCAGGCTTCCCCGAGCCGTCTCGGACGCCCTCCCCCCCCTCCGTCCCGACCCGTGTCCCTCCTAGTTGCTTCCCCTGCCCCCCGGGGGCCAGTCCCTGGCTCCATCCCCGTCAGGAGCAGATCAGCGATCCTACGCCGCCAAGCTCCGCCCGGACTTAACTTCTTCGAAGGGTCACCTTATTCCCGACGTCAATCTCCCGGACATTGAGTTTCCTTAGGATTCATCAGTGCCATTGTCCCTTTTTCGACTTGGAATTATCCTCTCTGTCATCATCTTTCCTTACACTTTTATCCTCAAATTTTCTACTGGCTGTCCCAAACTCTCCAGGGTGAAGGAGGCGATAGCCAGCTGGAGTCTCTTGGCAGAATACCGAGTGGCTCCCCTCGATCCCAGACATATTCTCCTGCACCTCTCATCCGATATCGACCACAGGACTGTGTGGTCTAAAGGCACTTGCAGGATCGACTCTCATCAGATGAAGATCATCAAGTATTCTCAAGGATTTAACACCAAAGAACTCAGCAAGGGTCGCCGCTTGGGTGCCCTGCCTAATTTGCCCCTCATTTGCTTTTTCCCAGCGGCACTTAGGCGTATCGCCAACTCCTTCGGAACGTATGTGGCCACGGCCCCCAGACTAGCAACCTAACCAAGGCTCACTATGCCAAAATCTGCGTGGAACTCGACCTCACGTCAGAACCACCAAATTTTATTACAATAGAGCAGGACAATCAAACCCACACCAACAAGTCCTCTACGACAACCATATTATGTTTTACAACCACTGCCATTTAAGAGGCCACATCTCAAAGCACTACCACCGTCTTCACCCAGAACTCAAGAAGAAATCAACCCGGAAAGACAACATGTCAGCTGAGGGGAGGACTCCCATGCCACCCCTTCTTCCGCATCCGAACTGACACACTCGATTCGGATCCAGTGACGGCAAGACCGACCAAAGCGAGCCCCCCAGCACAGCTCTGATCAAAGCCCTGAACCCCTGCACCACCCAAGAGCTCACTCTCTCTAACCAATTCGACCTTCTAGATTCGGAAGGAAACCAATATCGGAGTCAGCTTGTCCCCTTGCTGACCTTGTACTTTTCGAGACGGAGGCCAATCCCCCTAACACGGAGGTCGTTGAGGCGATCAACAACACCAGCAACGCTGATCAATAACGCCTCACCAAAGATCCCGTTGAAGAAGTCCTTGCTATCCTCGGGCCAGACCAAGTGAGGAGAGGACAACATATTCTAACCGTAGGTTATCCCCTCAAACATTCTATTCTTCTGATAGGAGCGCTAGCGATTCCCTAGCCATCCCCTCTGAGGAAGCCATCATGGACTAAGCCGGGGAATTGGTAGACATCCACCCGGGCCCACACGACCAACCCACTAGCGATTCTTTCGCCTCGACACAGGCAGAAGCGTCTAACTCAAGTGGGGACATAGCCAACTCGACTAAGGTAGAAGCGTCAACCATGCATGGGGACAATGTCAAGAAAGGAACCGACAAAACCACAACCATCCAAACTTGATCCGCCACCAAGCGGAACAAAAAACAACCCCTACAACTTCATTAATGATTAATCCTTTCGTGGAATGTCCGCGATCTGGCGAACAAACCTACATTAAGGAGAATTTTTGGCCTTCGAAAAATCCACAAGATCGATATCCTTATTATTCTTGAACCAAAAATCCTCCCCAAAAGACTGAAATCTATCCAATTGCAGCTGGGCCTCCCAACAGCCATAGCAGGCAGACACGATATTTGGATCCTCTGCACGAAGGAAGTCAGAATTGGGGTCATCCAGGACTCCTGCCAAGCCCTCTCTTGCTGGTGGGAACACCCCTTGCTCCCAGAATGCACCATCCTCTCAGCAGTCCACGGCAGCTGTGACATTGCTTAGCGGAAACACCTCTGGAACGACCTCCTTGACATCCAACTCCACCATATCAACTCTCTTGGCTGTGCATCGGGGACTTTAATGCGATCACATGCAAAGAAAGAAATAGGAGGCCGACCCCCTCCCACATTGGTCATGCAAGACTTCAACAACTTCATCTTCAATGCTCATCTTGCCACTTTACAGTTCACAGACAACGCTTTCACCTGGTGCAACATGCAGGAAGGGAACCGTCTCCAATACTCCCCCTGGACAGGGCACTTATGAACACTCAATGGTACGGAATAGGGATCACTACCAACCTGACCCATCTTAACTCATCTAAATTTGACTACGCTCCTCTGCTGGTTGAAATTAAAAACAATTCCAACTCATTCAATAAGAACTTCCTATTCCTCGACATCTGGACTGACCACCCCTAATTTTTGGGCATCGTAGCAGAAGCTTGGAATAGGGAAGACTCCAATAATCCCTTCGCGGGTGAGCAACAAGCTCAGAGCCACGAGGAAAGCTCTGTCCAATTGGAGCAAACTTGCCTACGGGGACATTTTCTAAGCCGTGAGGTTAGCGGAGGACGATGTCAACCGCGTCGAAGCCAAATTTGCCTCGGAACGATCTGCGGCGGCCAGAAGAGCCCTGAACCTCTCTAAGGCTATGCTCAAATTCAGGCTTAAAGTGGAAACCGATTTCTGGAAGCAGAAAGCGAGGTTGAAATGGGACAGCGAGGGGGACAAAAACTCGAAAAATTCTATGCCTGCGTCAACGGCCGCAGACAGAAGCTATCGATTCACCATACGGTTGACGATAATGGAACATCCTTACAGACCATAATAGCATCAAAGAGGCTGCTGCAGAATTCTACTCCAAATTATTCTCTAAAGAGCAGGTTCACTTAGATAGACCCTTCCTGGACCAAATCCCCCGTCTCATTAATGACACCGACAATATCTAGTTTGAACATCCCCTGACTATCCAGGAAATGAAAGACGCAGTATGGGCTCTGAACGAGCACAGCGCTCTCGGCCCGGACGGCTTTATTGGGGTCTTCTTTCGCACCTGCTGGGACATCATCAAGCGAGACATCACCGATGCGGCCATTGCATTCTTCGAAGGAGCAACATATCCCAAAGCCATCTCCAGTGCCAAGCTCATCCTAATCCCAAAAAAAGATAACCAGGAATCATTCGGGATTATCGACCCATCAGTCTTTGCACTTTCACCAAAAAATTATCTCCAAGATCATAGCAACTAGAATGGCAGGGATTCTCCCCAAATTATTTCTGAGGAGCAAAGCGGCTTTGTTCGCGGAAAACAACCAGGACAATATACGCTGGCCCAAGAGTTAATCACGTGCATGAAATTTCTGACAAGATGGGGCAACATAGCCATCAAGATAGACATGGAGAAATCTTATGACAGATTGGACTGGCAATTTATGATCTGGGTCTTCAGGGCTTTTGGATTCTCGAAAACCTGGACCAATACCGTGTGGAGATCCATTAGCAACTCGTGGTTCTCCACGGTTATCAACGGTCAGGCCGATGGATTCTTGAAATCCAGTCGTGGCGTTAGACAGGGTGACCCCCTATCTTCCACCGTCTTCATCATAGCAGCAGATGCCCTGAGTAGAAACCTTAACAACATGGTAAGAACCCCGAACTTCCAATACTATCATTCATCCAGTGGTTGTCCTACCATCACCTAGCTGGCCTTCACTGACGATTTACTAATCTTCTCCTCTGGGATGTTGGGCAGTGGAAGTGGTCCACAATACACTGCAGAGGCACTCTAGATGCTCCGGCCAGAAGATCAATCCTTCCAAGAGCATAATCTATGCCCACCACAACACCAAAAAGAGCACGTTATCAATCTCTCCATCTTAACATCCTTCTATGTTGCTCAACCCCCTTCAACTACCTCGGTTGCCCCCTGGTGTACGGGAAATCCAACTCCAGCATCTTTGAGAACTTGATCACAAGAATCAGAAAGAAACTTGAGGGGTCGCATAATGCCACTTTATCCTCGGGTGGCAAGATGATCCTCATCAAACACGTGCTCACCACCATTCCCATCCATACCCTGGCGGCGTGTGCCCCGCCCAAAAAGGTTCTTGATTCGATTGAACAGATCTTTTGTAATTTCTTCTGGGCATTATATAATGGTCTAGACAAGCATCACTGGGCTAGCTGGGTATCCATGGCTCATCCCACCGAGGAAGGGGTTGGGATTTACCAAACTCACCCACATTGTTTAATATTTCTCGATAAATTGTGGTGAAACTTCGCACAAGCAAGAACTTATGGACCAGGTTTATGAAGGCCAGGTACTTTAAGCACATCCACCTATCAGTGGGCATATCCAACAGCAGATCCTCAGCCGCTTGGCGTCATATACTTATCGGTCATGAATTCGCCGAACCTGCGATCAGACTTCACTTGGGTGTCGACGAATCAGATCCATTCCTAGAGCGATGGACCGGGACAGCTTAATCCCGAGTCTCACAGAGACCCCGAGAGATAGCAGGATCAGAGACTTGTGGAACTCTATTACCAACGTATGGGACTAGGACAAAATCCGTGAATGGTCCGGTAATGAAACTGTAGACAGCATCCGACGGAACAGATTAAGTCTCGGTCGCGATGCGGATGCGCACAGATTGACGCTCGAGGCTTCCGGGGCATTTTCGGTGAGGTCGGCTAGGATCGCTGTCCGAGGTATCGGGGAGCCGCATCGTACCATCGTGCCCTATTGGCACACCTGCATCCCTAGGAAGTGGTCCTTCCTAATGTGGCGAGTCATCAAGAAGAGGCTACAAACTGATGAGATCCTCGACTCCATGGGGATTAGCTTAGCGTCTGCGACAACTGCTGCCCAGATCGTCAGTTGGAGACTATTAACCACATCATTTGTCAGGGGACCCTGCCAAGCAGTACCTGGAGGACCCTTAATCACCACTACAATATTCATCCGGGAGGTGGATGCTTCCATGATCTGGCGGCCTATTGGGGTTCTGCCTCCCATGGCCACCAGATCGTCGTAGCGACCGCCACGTAGATATTTGGATTTATCGCAACAAGGCGAGATACGAAGGTCACCAATACTCACCCGATCAGCTCATTATGGAAGTCATCCGAATGTCGTAAACGAAGCACACAGTGCTCCCACAGTCCGAGAGCATTATGATACTCGACCCCCCCTCTTGAAGGTTGTGTTCTTCCCCCCCCCCCAGTCGATCCTTTTGATGGTAAACTTGTATAGGCTTTTTCATTTTGTGCCTTGTATACGTGGACAGGCTTCGGCTTTTGGAGCCCTGATTAATAAAAGAAGGGGTTGGTTTAAAATATATATATATATATATATATATAATATATAGATATAATATATAATATATATATATTACAACAAAACCAGAAGAAAATACAAATATACTTTTATATAATATATATATAATATATAATATATATATATATATATTATATATATATATATAAAATATATATATAATATATATATATAATTATATATATATATTTTTATATATATATATATTTATTATATATATATATATATAAAAATATTATAATATATATATTATATAATATATATTATATATATATATATTATATATATATTACAACAAAACCAGAAGAAAACACAAAGTACATTTGATCTGGATGAGAAAGGCATGGACACTACAAGCCTGTGGCCATTGTTTCCAAGATCCTATTTATAAAGCGGACAAATTGGTAAAGTTGATTTTATCGGTCTTTTATGAAAATCGGCCTATAACAACCAGTAAAAGAATTACTGAATTGTTATTCTCCTACAAGTAGCTCAACAAAGAATTAACAAGTAAGGGCATCAACTATGAAACCCATCATATTCATATAACATGATGTGTTAGGCCATTAACTAATGAGTCTAGGAATAAACAACATACAAAACAATGAACCAACTAAATTGAACATAAATGTATTAGCAGTTGAATAGAAAAATACTAGGTACTCATCATCTAAGTTTTTTTGTCCAACGTGGGTCAGGTATGGAGTATAAAAACTGCTACTTTTCATAAAACAAAGAAATGCTACTTAATAAACTTAACATAATAATGGCATGAACTGAGTACATAAAATAACAAAATATAGAAGAGACCAGCACATAAGATGAAATATCGAAAATTTAAATCAAATAAAAAGCCTTGTTATGGAAATGAGATTTAATTAACCTTTTTTTCAATTAAACCCTTCAATTAATTTCTAGTAACCAGTAGATGTTAGTGCCTGTCAGACCTTAGCAATGTTAACAAGTGGTTGGCGACAACCAACACTGTCAAAGCTTATAACTGGTTGATAGAAAGGCCGAAAGGGAGAGGAAGAAACTAAGAAGTGGTACGTCCTTTTTAAAAAATAGAGATACTGTCAAAATATACATAACTTGTATCAAAATATTCCTTTTGTTAAACAAGACATGAATAACATAACAATGAGACTTTAGATGACCAATAATAGAGTAATCTCATTGATTGTTAGAAAATTTACTTTGATTCCTGTAAACAAAATAACCAAAGGTTAGAGTTACCGGTCTACGAAAAAGTCATGAACGAAACATTAGTACCTTAAGAGATTATTCGAGGTCTACGTGCAAACTTCCTCTCGAATCCTTCTAAAGGTAAATTCCTCTTTCTACCGGCATTCCGTCGTGGCACACAACTCCAGAAGAATGATCCGAACTTAGCTTTGTCCATAGTAGAAGAGATTGGAATGGAAATGAAAATAAGAATCATATGATTGTGATTTTTGGAGGAGGAATCATATGATTACTTTTCTTAAGTGTCATGTCAATACTAAAAATATGGATACATATGTATGAAACCACTCTTCCTACATATTCAATAGATTATAATATAATTTTATGGCTAGTTATTAGTCATTTGGTCATTAAGCAACACACAGCACATAAATATCATTAATTGGAAATAAATATTGAAATGGTCAAAATTTAAACAAAACAAAACAAAATGGTTGAAAGTATTGAATTACAAATTAAAGGACATTGAAGAGAGGAAGAAGGAAGTTGGAATTTTTTCCCCAAATTATACATAAACAACACTTTTGCATAGACTCAACATATCATACGTTCCCTCATGATTAAGGTATAATGAGCAGAACAAGATAAGGAGATATCTGTTATTGTCGGGGCACAATTTTTCGATGGAAAACCGAGAAGATGAAACAATAGTAAAAATGTTTCAACGCAATACTTCTAGGAAGGTTGCACAAGTTTAACGACGATCTAAAAAGATCTCGTTACAGCAGCATATGATATTACGAGAATCTAAAAAGATTTTGTAATCCACAACAGCGAAAAAGATGACAGGCGATAGATAGATAAATATCCTGCTATGGTGAATGATCACCGTTGCTCAAAGCTATATTAGTCCCAATCGAATAGCTTTCAGGAACAAAAAGTTAGTCGTCGGAGAACTTTGGAATATTTCTGCTCTTCTGACTCCTCGGATCGTACACGGACACCCGTGCAAAAGCAACGCTAGTGCAACACTTATCTTCTCTCTCAAGACTTTTACTTGTGTTAAGAAATACTTGTAAACTTTTATAACTTTCTATATATACCTGTGTATATTAGCCTGTGAGAGAGAGAGACCTTTTATAGGCCCCAGTAGCAACTGCTCGGTTAGCACAACATTCGAGACGTACGTGGTAATAACCACTCCGAACGTGCAATAACTGCTCAGATCATGCACAAGCACGATCTGAAGAAAGTTGCGTACCTCGCACACCCAGCACGACTTGTACACCACGTGCTGAACGCACACTGAGCCACTTGTCCCACCTTGTACGCCCAGTATACCCTGTGCCACCCGCACAACTGGGCGTGCAACTGGTTGCGCCACTGGGCGTGCACCTGGTCGCACAACCTGGGTCGCGCAACCTAGCAGCGCACCTGGCCGTGCAACCTGGCAGCGCACCTGGCCTGCGCAACCTGGCCGCACAACCTGGCAGCGTGCCTGGCCGCGCAAGTAGTTCGCGCAACGAGCGCAACTTAAGCACACTATGTCTCGAGCGATGCTGACGTGTTAAGTGCAAAGTGCGCCAACAAAACACCATATTACACCACATGAGCTCATGAGCCCGAGTCCGAGTCGCTAAACCCCTATGGGGCTTAGCTCCTATGGAAATAAATTTTCCAAGAGGAAAAAGCATGAATGCTTTTAATTGTTTATTTAGCCTTTTTTCCATTAGAAAAATAACACTACATGGCACACCCATGTGCACCTCCACACCACATGTGCATCTCTAAAATAGCATAGCTAATATATAGAGATATAACTCCTTTGGCCTAGCCGATGTGGGACTAAAATTCTAAATGAAAAAGGCCAAAGCCCAACAATCCCCCATATATCTGTATATATGGGTATAAGTGTTCCCTACAGTAATTGTCCATCATGCATTAGGAGAGATGTTGCTGACGACTTGAATCTTCCCGCATGGGTCAAACAACAAACTATAATACAAAAATGGACTAAGCCTTGAATTTTCATCATAGCTGAAATTCTTTCTACTCACATAATATACTTACATGTACTTCTGGCTACATATTAAAGTCCCTGTGCCAGCCTGGTTTCAGTGTATAATTTTGGACGTCTACAAGTTTACCCTCAAGAGACGGTCTGATATCTCTTTGTCTATACACTATAGGTGAGTTCATTATTGAAGAGACATGGCATAAAGCACTTTGTGCTTCCCTTGCGGTGCTACGCCGCTATGACATGGCTTAAAGCCGAGGCCTAACCCCGTACCGAGAACCTCATCGTAGTGTCATACTACTGTAGCATAAGGCAACTGCCTCTGTAGTGCCAAACTACCCAGCCTGAAGCCTTAGGCTCCCTTGCAGTGTTACGCCATAATGACATGGCTTGCAAGGTCGAGGCTTTATCCCTAACCGGGTAACTCATCGTGGAGTCGTGCCATTGTAACATAAGGAACTCCTTCTCTTTTTAGTTTTGACTACACCCCTCTTTATTTTAACATACAGTATTAGGCTAACAGCCTATGTGCGGTGCTACGCCGCTGTGACTTGGCAAGCAAGGCCGAGGCATTACCCTATGCCTGGAAACCTCATGGTGGAGTTACCCCATAGTAGCATGGAGTTTCACTCCTTGTAGTGCTATTCTACCTTGCTTCTAGTAAAGCACACCAGGCATTCACTTTGACTGAGAACTCATTAAGGCATTTAAGCCAACCTTCCCACAGCATCTATTTTTTGCAGAAAACAACAGTAGAAAATAGTGGTTATAGGTCTGTAACCTCTCCATGTCCAATAGAACATGTACCAACCGTTCATGATATTTTTTTGAATAGTGGTCCTCCCTTGAACCAAAAGTTAAATGCCTAGTAGATTTCTCTTTCAACTAATAGCATAAAACCTTATGGTAGGAATACAATAATATAATATCAGAATGCCTTCAAGCCTATTTTATAAGCTGTGTTGTCAACCAGCTGGCGCTTGACGCCATTGGTGAACGAATCTGCCAGGTTCTTCTGACTACGAACATCAATCACTATAATAACACCTCTATTGATAAGATCATGTACTGCCCTGTGCTTCAACCGTACAGTCCTCTTCTTTCTGTTAAAGATGTCATTTAATGCCACTGCCGCAGTCGTCTGGTTGTCGCAGTATATCGGTATCATCGATATTTGTCCCCCAACTACTGGAAGATCATACATGAGCTTGTTTGCCATTGATTGTCGTAGAACAGAACAGTTTTATAGGAGGACTAAACTTTAACTCACAATTACAAACTCGCTTGTACAAAAGAGAGCCTAGAAACAAAACCTAGGAAAAGCAATCTAAGTACAATTATTTAGTTTTGATTCTGGAGGGTGACGGTAGAGGCTCTAGAAAGTGCTATCAACTCTGCCTTACTCCTTGGACGATCGAACGCAACCTCGGTTCCGACGAAGAAATGCCCTCTCTCTCTCTGTATGTCTCTATGTGTGTGTACAAGGGAATAGCACCTTGCTATTTGTAGGAATTCATGAGTAATGGGGGTGTATAGCCACGTGGCTAATTTTGGACCACATCCTTGTAACTGTGCCTCGAGAAGTAGGTAGCTGGGGATTGGTTAAGATTGATCATGATCTGTTTGTTGTACTGAATCTGAACTGTTAAGACTTGGTCAATTTCTGCCACGTGCCTCAACTGCTACTCTGTGGCGAGCATGAATGATGCATCCTGGCTGAGCCGCATGAAGGACTGTCCCATAGCCGAGCCACATGAAGAGTGTCTCATGACCGGGCCGCATAAAGTTATCGCATGACCGAGCCGCATGAGAGTGGTCTCATGACTGAGCCGCATGAGAGAGGTCTCATGACCGAGCAGCATGAGAGTGGTCTTATGACTGAGCCGCATGAGGGAGGTCTCATAACCGAGCCGCATCAGAGTGGTCTCATGACTGAGCCGCATGAGAGTGGTCTCATGACCGAGCCGCATGAGAGTCGCATAGGCGATCCGCATAAAGAACTGTCTTTGGAACATGTGAACTGTGCCAGATATCATGATAATTTTCTCATCTTTTAGGAGCATGTCACATCTTATCTTTATGTCAGAGCCATCATCTCTGTCAGAGCTGTCGTCTTTATGTTAGAGTAATTATGGCTAGCTGTATAGGTAGATTTTGAGTCGCATAAGGCCGCATGAAGCTTCCTAAGCCGCATGAAGCTCCCAGGAATTTTGAGCCGCATGAAACTCCCTAGGTTTTGAGCCGCATGAAGTTTCCTGTTGATTCTGGGCCGCATAAAAATTCCTATTTTTTTATGCTTCTACAAGACCCCCTTCAAAGTTTTCAATTTGTAAAATTAAAATACTTTGAATAAGAAGCATGGGTATGTCATAAGCTCTTCATGCCGCATAGGCTTCTCTAGCCGCATACTGGTCTCGTGCCACGTAGGCGTCCCATTAATTGTTTCTTTTTTATTTAAATTTAAAGCCGTCTTTTGGATAGAATTCCATGAGTTGGCATTAAATTTTTTGATTTGCTTTGAAGATTCGGAGCAGTCTTTTGCATGAAAGGGGATAGAATCCCAAGAGTCGGCTTTATCCTTTAGGCAGCACGAAATCCGAAGCGGTGTTTTCGGTTCACACGCCTCTGAAAGCTCATAAGTACGAGAAGTTTTGAAGAGAGGGTTACTTTACTTACTTCTTCTTCAATCTTTCTATTGCCCTAGTAGTCGTCTTCTTCTCCTTTTTCGATCATAAATGGCTCCTAAGGCTTCCTCCAGTGCTGCAACAAAGGGCAAAGGACTTGGCTCTTCGTCGAACACGGTGATTTTGATTCACCCCTACGTTCATCCCTCTATTGATGGTAAGAGCGTTTGGGAAGAGACTGCATGAATTCAAACCCTAACCACAATGGCTATGTAGCATATTTTATGCGCGAGCCTTTCCCTATCATGCTTCGGCATAGTTAATACGCTTTTCGTCTCATTGGACTGCTAAAGTTCAGTGTGATGAATTCGCATAAGTTGTGTCGTATGGGCCGCATGAACGCCTCTTGACTGAGCCGCATGGGTATGCTTCATATCTGAGCCGCATGAGAGTTGTCTCATGACCGAGACGCATGAAAGATGTTTCGTGGACGAGCCGCATGAGAGTTGTCTCATGACCGAGCCATATGAAAGATGTTTATGGCCGAGCCGCATGAGAGTGGCTTCATAACCGAGCCGCGTGAGAGTGGCTTCATGACCGAGACGCATGAGAGTTGCCTCATGACCGAGCCGCATGAGAGTGGTCTCATGACCGCATAAGCTTATTATGAACTAGACCGCATAAAGACCCACCTAACAGAGCAGCATAAGCTCATAAGACATTAAGTGGTTTCTCTGGCAATCTCCTGACTTCTTTCTTTTGTCTTTTTCAGTGAAGTTGCCGGTCAATCCTTCTGGGGAGCTTTTGGTAGGTCAAGCTCAGTCTGCTGTGGGTGTGAGGTTCGACCATGTGGTCGATTATGTGTCAGCCAAATCACCAAAGATCAACCTGAGGAGAGGCTGAGGGATATCAGGAACCAATCCTTCTTCTTTCTCTCGGGTATGATGAACTCGAAAAATTAGGGGGCACTCATCTGAAACCTTCGTTCCTCTTTGGGGATGCTCTGACTGTAAAGAACCCCAGCGTTCTAGATATCTCTGAAAGTTGGAGTTTCTCTTCCAACGGGATGGCGATCCACATTCCTCAGATGGAGCATCACTTCCCGCTATCTTAGTTCAATATGCTGCCGATGGATAGGAAAATGGCTGACTCCCTAACTCTGAGCCAGCAGGGGATGTTCATGGACAATATTCACTATAATAAAACATCGAGGTCGGTAATTGCAAGCAAGCTACAGATCAGCCGCTCTGATGGGTTGGCCACGGGCAGCTTCATAAATGTGCAGGGTCCCAACTTCCGGTTCTCCCAAGCTGACACTTTTATGAACCAGCTTGCTTAGAAGGGGTTCTATCCCATTGGTCGATTGGCACTGCTGAACTGGATGAACCCCAGCCCTTCATGGATCAACTTGACCTCGTGGATCTTGCGACGTACAAGGATTCCTACTCGAGATTGGCCTGTATCATGCCATTCGAGGCACCTGTTATGGTGTCCATAAACAAGAAGCTGTTCATGGCTCTTCTTGAGATGTACAACCACCGAACGGGGACCTTCTTTATACCTGGAGGGGAGATGGGGCTCGCTCTCCATGAGATACATGAAGTCTCTAAGCTGCCTTGGGGAGATGAAGTCTTTGAGGCGTAAACCCCTACGAATGAAGAATTCGAGGAGTTAGAGCAACGGTTCCCGGGCTTTGTGGCTGTTTACCGGAACTACTATGTCACCATAGTACGTGCCAACAGATATCAAAGAAGAAGAACGATAGCTCGGAAGGGAACCTACCTCATACCAGGACTTGGCTCATCTTTTTGAGCTAGGCGCTCAGACCGGGTTTTCCCCGACGTCCACGAACCCGGGAGGAGGTGCAGAACCAGGTGTCGACCGCCAAGAGGGTAAAAACCACGGGTGATAGATTTAGGATCCAAACTGACTTTTAATTACTTTTATCAGGATACCCAGAAGATGTCTGATAAGACTCTCATGGCGGGATTTCTGATGGTGTGGCTGCGGAACTGTGTAGTTTCGGGAGGGGCTGGTGCTATCGAGAGAATCAGCCGTAACCTGATCCTCCCTGCGATGAAGCTAGTCTTTGGGGCCAGACTCGCTCTTCTCCCCGCCATGGTATGCCGCGTATATCGTGGCCTCCGTGCTTCTCGTCCAAAGTCATCACTCGGTACGGCGAAAGATTTTGAACGAATCGAGCTGTTATCATTATCTGATGGGGTGGCTGTTGATGCATTACCAGTCTTTGATGAGGCCTGGCCCAGAAGATGACGTGACTCATGATGATGCCTTATCTATTAGTACCGTCGCATGCCCTGGGAGTACACCACCATGCCCACATGTCGGATGGTGCTTGCACGAGTAGACAGATACTCCTTTTTCGTGTCTGTTCCTCATTTTACTGATGAAGAAGTAAGAGCCGTACATCTTGATGATGCTATGTCTTCCAAATTCTTGCCCGAAAAGATGTCCTCTAATTACAGAACATTCATCCTGTACATCTGGTGTATCACAACCGTTACTTCATTTTTGGAGCCTTACTTAACCAGCTGATTCTTCCGGCAATTTGGGTAGTCAGATGTTCCTGGACAATTCCAGCTCCTGCCTGGGTTTTGAGGGTAGCATCTTTGACGGTATCGGGCTTGGCACTACTATAGGAAGGTTCACATCCATGCCACCTCTCTGTTTGATGCTGGAGAGTTGGGACACATTTTATACATGCGGCCTTGTACCATATTATGGTGAATAAGCCTCCAAGAGATTTTGACCCAAGTACCAGCTTCATTGTTGGTACTGTCTTAGAGGAGAAGCCAAGGATCAAGAAGGGGAGGACATCGATGTGTCTGACTCAGAGTGTACCAATGTAGACGAAAAGGATGACCCAAATAACTTGCCTCTTCCTCCTACAGATGATTTGGTGACAGATCAGCCCCCTGTTGTGCCTAGTCCTTCGCAAAAATAGCAGGCGTGCATCCTCTGTCGGCGAAGGTGAATCGAGTTATTATCCTTTCTTTTTTTGTTCTTTTTCTCTGAAATAATCTAATCATTTTTTTGTAGGCGTCGAAAGAAGTGAACTCCTCAGGTCGGCTACCGCCTCTAAGGTTGACCCGGCTCTAGCCGCCTTAATTAGTGCTATGACAGCCGAGCTTACTTCCACCAGGGTCGTCCCGACGACGGCTGAGATTCCTCCCGTTGTTGACAACTCAACCTGGAACGATGTGGGCTCTACTGAACCAATCCCCGAGGTTGCTGAACCTCAGCCGGTTGATGTTGACCCAATTGTATCCACCTCCGGGCGGCTGGGGCAGAAGAATCGCCGTTGAAAGGAGACGGTGGCTGTGGGTGAGCCTCAGCTTCAGCAACCCTCCCCTGGTAAGCTAAGTCATGTCTTGACTAGTGAGGAGGTTATTTGCTCTCTTCATATCTTAGGATTAAGTTGATCGATGGTTGCTCCGGGCATACAGGTCATGCCTTCGCTGCCGACGGCGGACATCATCGGGGTAAAGTCGCCGGAGGGATCTGGTGGAAGAAAGTATGCCTCCTCCTCCTCCAACTCATACCGAGGGACCTCCTGCCGGATCAAGTTCAGGAGAAGACGTAGTAGAACTGCGGGGCAGAAGAAATGGTCCCTGCACCCTCCTTGGTTCCTGTGGCTCCAACACCGAGGTTGAGCTTTCTGCCCTACCGAGTCTCGGATCCTTCAAGCCGCGGAGGAGGAGATGACTGCAATTCAGGCATCCTATCGCTCGAACTTGTTTTTCTGTGATAGGGCATCAAGCTCTGGTACATCTTTTTCACGACCGTCTTCAACCCTGCCAGCTACTCTTCCTTTGACATCGTCTTCTTTGGAAGTTCTGGATGAATCGTCAAAGGACGTGGTTGATAGTTTTTACCGCCATCTGAAGCGAGGGGTCGAAGCTGCCTTGGAGAGGGGGACATCTTTCTCATTGGCACGTCAATGTACCCGTGGTCAGATTGAACTCCTCAGAACACTCACCTGCGGGACAGGGATGGTCGAGCTCCTGGAGCCCAAATTAGTAGAAGCTGATCAGCTGGTGGCTCAGTTTCAAGGACTGCAGCAAGTCGATCCATCTTTAGCAATAGTTCAGGAGCGTGCCTTCCTTGTAACAGCTATGGAAAAGGTAAGGACGGTACGGGATATGTCCAAACCTACTCTAGTGAAGGACCTTCGAGATCTATCTCTGAAGTACGATCAACTAAGCCACAGAAGAGAGGATTGTATCGCTCGGGAAGAGGCCGCCTCTCGTGGGATAGCCGACATGAACGAGCAGATCCTCCAGCTTCAGAGGAAATTGGCTTCTTTAGAGTCTGAGCTCCAGGCTTCCCGCAAAGATAAGGAGCTAATTCTCCGGGAGATCGACCAGGTCACCCGAACCTCTGATGCCTTAGAGCGTGCACTGAAGAAACTTGAAGATGGTTTGCAGGCATGCGCATCTGGAGGATGCAGAGAGGTTGACTCAGGAGGCTGAGCGCTGGGCCAAGCTGAGGATTGAGCGGTCAACGACCAAGCTGAGGGACCGGCTCAGAGAATTGTGTGTCACCGAACCATGATCGGCTTTTTTTTTCTTTCATTATTATGTTCCTCCATTTTTTAAACAGGGACATGATTCCAAAAAATGTAGCACTCATGATTTTTTAAATGAATGACTATGTTTACATCATCCTTTATCTGTTGTGCTTGTACCATTTCTTTGGTATTATGGTATTTGCCCCACTGGGGGACTTTCTGTGGACCTATTACCCTTGGTATACCTTGGTTTTAGGTATGAATAAGTTTGATAGCGATACTTAGAACAACTCCGTGGTAAGACGGGCATGGAAGTTCTTGGTATTGGGCGAAAGAATGCCATGGAACAGCTAGGTTCCAGAGGTATGTGATTGTGAGAAAAGAGGCACATGTACTAGAGGACCGAGTATAGGATTTGTGGTCTGTTGCGGACATTTGTGGTCAACTGTAGACATTTGTGGTCAACTGTAGACATTTGTGGGCCTATTATCCTTGGCGTATCCTGGTTTTGGGTACGGATAATAAGTCGAGAGAAAACCAATATACTTACTCAGAGGTAATGAGGACGTAGTAAATATGAGGGTTTTACAATGGAGTCTTCCTACTAAGAGGTAATGATGACGTGGCAGGAGTGGACTCAACGAAGGGTACATAGAACAACTTAGAGGTAATACGGACGTGGAAGTTCTATGTAAGGGGTGATTTGTTTGTGATGGAATAGAAACAACTCAGAGGTGACATCGATGTGGTTGTTTCTAAATTTTGAGGACCTGTTACCCTTTTTTATGCACTGAAAGTGCGGGTAATAGATTATAAAAAGATGCTCTTTTAGGGAGAAAGTTCAGAGGTATGATTATACATGACTAACTACCCAGAAGATGCGATATGGATTCATTTGGAATGACCAGAGTGTAAGTTCAGTGGTACTTAAGGGTACATAACTCAACAATCGGTTGATTTGGTGGATGTCTTTTGACATAATATTTCTTCCGAAACTTGCCATTGATGGGCATCATGAGCAACTCTCCGTTTTGCTTTGCGAGACGCACCATTGGAGAATATAGCCTCAATGATAAATGGGCCTTTCCACTTTGGCTGGAACTTGCCAGCGATTTTGTGAGTCATAACCATCGGTCTCCGAACTGCCAAGACGAGATTGCCTACTTGAAATGTTCTCAGTTTGACCTTCTTATTGAAGGCTCCAGAGATGCGTGCTTGATAAAGCTCGATTCATTGTTGAGCTAGCAGGCACTTTTTATCTAAGGCCTCTAACTCTTGTAGCCGACGACGATAATTATCATCCGTCGTCAATCGGTAAGTGAGGGCGACGTGGAGCGAGGGAATTTGAGTTTCCAAGGGAAGAACTGCCTCACTCCCGTATACCAGAGAGAATGGTGTGTTCCCAGTGGTTGTCCCGACTGTAGTACGGTACACCCATAAGCATTCCAAGCTTTCCATTCCAGTCGCGTTTGTTTGAGGACAAGAACTTCTTGAGAAGCTTGATTATAGTTTTGTTGAATGCTTCAACAAAACCATTAGCCATCGGGTTGTACGGCGTTGAAGCAATATTCTGAATTCGGTGTTTGTTGTAAAATTGATAGAAGGCATGGCTTGCAAACTGCGGACCATTGTCGTGGATGATCCTTCGAGGCAGTCCAAAGTGATAGATGACATAATGCTTGACGAAGCTGATCACGTTTGATGTCTTCACTTCTGCAAACGAAACAGCTTCCACCCATTTGGAGAAGTAGTCTGTAATTGTGAGTATGAAGCGGTGTCCTCTGGACGAAGGGGGATGATTGGACCAATGATATCCATTCCATGCCTCGAATGGCCAGGATGCCACCGTCGGATGTAAGAATTCGGATGGTTGGTGTATAAAATTTGCGTGGACCTGACAAGCTTTACATTTTCTTGCATAGTCTATCACATCTGCTACCATCGTAGGCCAGTAATAGCCCATCCGGCGAAGGCGGTCTTGCAATTTTAGGCCAGGTTGATGGGCCCCACAAACGTCGTCGTAAGCTTCGTGTATAGCTTCTTTAGCTTCTGTATTTGACAAACACCGGAGTAGCAACCCATCATAAGATCGCCGATACAGTATTTTTGTCTCTGTATCGTAGAAGAATCTGAGAGAACGTCTTTTAATAGAAGTGGCTTCTTTCGGATTCTCCGGCAAGATGTCGTAGACTACGAAGCCAATAAATGGAAGTCTCCAGTCCTTGTTTCGTCGACCGCCAGGGCAGAGTAACTCACAGCAAATTGTATCTTGTTCTTAGGACAAACCAATTCATGGCCTATTACGTCCACCAAATGATGAGTATGTTTTAGAACTGCCAGAGTAGCAGCAAGTCCTGCTAGGGCATCAGCTTCAATATTTCGGAGTCTTGGAACATGTTCTATGAAGAACCCTTTCGAGGACGTGATGATGGCGATTGCTATCTGATGATAGGCGATCATGTCTTCATGGCGAACTTCATATGAGCCCCGGATCTGATTGACGATTAACTGTGAATCGCTATATGCTTCCAGGTACTCTACCCCCAGTTCCTTTGCAAGTCGGAGGTCGATGACCAAGGTGTTGTACTCGGCCACGTTGTTTAAACAAGGTTCCATGAGTGAGTATGCCAGATTGATCACCAAGCCAGAGGGAAAAATCAGTACCACTCCGACCCCAACGACGATGTTCCCTTGGGCCCAGTTCTTGAGGCACCGTCGAAGAACATTCGCCAGACGGTATCATGGGAATCCATATTTGAATTGGCGACCTCGTCTAGATCTCATCATATATTCTGGTTGACTTCGAACCTGGATGGGCCGCTAAAAAGTCTGCCAGAGCTTGACCTTTAACAGCCTTCTGCGGGACGAAGATCATGTGGTAGGGGGATAATAATATCGCCCATATAGCAAGGCGAGAGCTGAGTGTGCCTGGTTTGGTCATGAGGACCCTGACGGGGTTGACTCGTGATATAACAAGATGGTCTGTCCTGTAACATAGTGTCAGTTTTCTGAATAGCGAACACCAAAGCGAGACATTCCTTTTCCTCAGTGGTGTATCTATGCTCAGGCCCTATCATCATTCGGCTGAGATAATAGATAGCTTGTTCAGGCACCGCATCATTATTTAGTGCTAGTAGAGCACCGAGGGATTGCTCCATCGCTCGTACATAAAGCAAAAACGGCTTTCAAGCAACCGGGGCCACCAGGACTGGAGGGTTCGACATATATTCTTTAATGTTGTCAAAGGCACGCTGGCACTCCTCATCCCATACAAAGGATATGCCTTTCTTTATGAGGTATGTGAATGGTTGGCATCGCCCAGAGAGGTTAGAGATAAACCTCCTGATATAAGCTAGCCTCCCTTGAAGGCCTCTGAGTTCTCGGTGATTTCTTGGGGGACCCATCTCCATGATTGCCTTCGTCTTCTCAGGGTCTATATGGATTCCCTGGGCGGTAATGATAAAACCCAAGAATTTTTCGCTCGTTACGCCCAAGAAGAATTTGGTAGGATTCATCTTTAGGTTGTGTACTCGCATCAGGTTGAATACTGTCCTCAAATCGTGCAGATGATCTTCCTTAGAGCGGCTTTTGACGGCGATGTCGTCGACGTAACATTCCACGGTCTTACGCAGGTGATATCTGAAGATGACACTCTTAGCTCGTTGATATGTGGTGCCGACATTCTTTAAACCAAAGGGCATGACTGTGTAATAGTACACGCCAATCGGCGTTCGGAATGATCTATGCTTTTCGTCGTCAGGAAACATCTTGATTTGGTTGTATCCTGAGAGGCCATCCATGAACGACATTTGCTCAAAGCCACATGTGTTGTCAATCATTATGTCCATAATAGGAAGATGGAACTCATCTTTAGGACATGCTTCATTCATATTCTGGAAGTCGATGCAAATTCGGATCTTTCTATTCTTCTTGAGGACCGGTACTATTAGCGACCCAGTCTGGATGTTGTTCCTCACGGATGAAGCCGCTGGCTACTAGTTTGTTGACCTCAACTTTGATAGAATTCATGATATCTGGGCGGAACCGTCGTTGTTGTTGCGTCCGGATGAATGTTGAGCTTATGGAGTGCAACCTCGGGGTTCAGCCCAGGCATGTCTTCATAGATCCAGGCGAACACGTCAATGTACTCTCTGACGAGTTGCAATAGCGATTCCCGCTCTTCGTCTGTCAGGCTTTTGCTGACGAAGATTGGCTTTGAAGAGGATTCATCGTCGAGGTAACTTGCATAACCTCATCTTCGGTAGGGGGATCTCTTCGTTCGAAACGCTTCTCCCATTGCATCTAGCTGTTGGACCAAGGCTCTAACTTGAGAATTTGGGAATGTCTTTGTCTTCTTCGTTTGCGTCAGCGAATGCCATGTTGACAGACCAAGCTTGCCTGAATACATCCCCGATGCTGACATCCGAATAGGAAGTGGGTGATCCAGTTGAATATGAATGCCATTCGCATTCCTCATCCGAGCTCTTCGGATTGTTGCAGGTGTAACATAGCCTAGACCACTCCTGGTCTTGTTGTAATAATCCCGTGGTTTTCCAGTCTGGACTGGCAATTGTAAGGGTAATCGCCGGTCGGTGCCATAGTTCAAGCCTCGCGTAGTTTCCATATCATACCCCTGTTTTTGCATGAGGTACTTGGAGCGGAGCTATTGATAAAGAGACAGTCTCCGATATCAGGTTCGAGATCGACTTCCTCTGGCTTGAAGTACTGTTGACTATTCGGCCGAAGATGATTAGGTGATCTTCTCCCTCGACTATGAACACTACAACAAATATGGCCTACAATAGCATGCGAAATGCTATAGAAAGCCTTCTATAGCATATTCTGTCTGCTATAATTGCCCACGCTATAGTATATCCAGACATGTGAACGCTATAACATTATAGCGTTCATGAATGCTGTAGAAGGATTATAGCATTCGTGTATGCTGTTGATGGTTTATAGCGTTTGTGAATGCTGTGAATTCTTTATAGCATTCTAGAACGCTGTAGATGGTTTATAGCATTCGTGAGTGCTGTGGATTATTTATAGCGTTTATGAATGCTGTGGATTATTTATAGCGTTTGTGAATGCTGTGGATGATTTATAGCGTTTGATGAATTGATAGTTCATGAACGGATTTATTATAGCGTTCATCATATGCCATCGTGGTAGCTACAATTTAGACGTTTTGAGTGCTATAAATCTGCAACAGAATTTTATATTATATCATATCTGCTACAGAATTTCATGTTTCATAAACTGTTTTGTATCACATATAAATAACCTTAATCGCAAACAATTTCAATCGTAACTTCCATTTCGATCAATCAAGATATAGAAAAGGTTTGCCAAAATATGAAATATTTCATTAGAACATTCAAGATGTAAAAACCGTAGTTGTATGCCAAAATAAACCATTCTATTTAAAAAATATCTGTAGTCCAAAATAAACCATTCCATTTACAAATATCTGTAGGCCAAAAAATAGCTCGATCGCCTCTTTCCTTCTAGCAACTATCCACAACCATCAAAAATTTATACGCCAACCTACACAAAATTGAGAAGAAAACACATTATGATATGAAAAATAAGATAAAAATATTTGACACCATGAAATGAACTAAGAGATATCTAGCAGATACCTAGCAGTTTTTATAATGGAGTACTTAGATTTCATACTTCAAGTATCCTGAGGATCTTTTTCAGTGAGATTATCGTTTGTTGTCGCATGACTATTCAAGTAGGCTCTCTCTTAAGGATCCTTTTTCTTAGATTCCTGGCACAAAAACTATGATGCAACAGAAGCTCTGTTGCTTCAACTCTATGAAATACGTGGGGACAAGTGATCACAATGTTCACCATGTAGCTCTGCTCTAGACTACAAAAATACACCCCTGTAGATGATCAGGAGTATACAACTAGCAACAGACTCCTAGAAGCAGACATCATCCTAGAAGCAATCATGATACTACAGACATCATCCTAGAAGCAACAAATTAATAACAAAATCTATATCAAGAAGAACAAATACAAGTAAACTCCTCAAGCAAGTAGGCTCTTACTTTTCACCTTTTCAATGTTCAAATGTTTCAACTATGAACTGATTAATACTTCAGAAATTTCATAACTTTGAGAATTTGAGAATTATGCTGGTAGATGCAGGTTTTCTTTATTTTTTTTAACCACCCGAACATTTTCAGAAAGCTCAAGGTTATACCATTAATTCATTGCATTGTACCCAAATCCAATCCAATTGTATTTGTACTAACTTACAGAAGTAAACAAAACCACAGAAGTTCATATGACAGAAATTCATCTAAGTGTAGAAATGTGAGCTTTAACTTAAGAAATGCATTAGGATTAGATACATCATAATTAGAATTAAAATGCAAAATTTGGTGCCAGGAATCTAAGAAAAATATAATCTTAGAAGGAGCATTATCAGTTTAGACTTTAGTATAGATTGGTGGAAAAATCAAAATGACTTGCCTAAGTGTTCACATAACCTGAATTACCTATTATCAGGGGACTATAATGATCTAAAAAGCTAAATTGTTAGTGCATACCACCAATTTGCTAACATTCATCTTAATAAAAATCAACTAAAGCAACAGGCTCAAGTACAAAGTGGACAGGAGAAGAGGCCTATGGCCTAAGTGCCATTACCCTGCTACTTCTGAGATTCTTACTGCAAATGCAGCTGCATCTGCTATTGAAAATGCTACTGCTACAAATACAATCATACAAAAGCTAACCTCACTACAAACTATGCTATGGTTTATTGTTATCTAAGCTCCAGTTTGATAGAAGAATGTCTATTTTTCTTCTCTTTAGAGTTCTAGTGAAGATACCATCTGCGTCAGCAAGGCAACAAGAAACTTAAATGTCTACTCAAGCAAGTTAGTTGACTAATAGTACTCGAAGATAGATGTGAATGGTGAACTCAGGAAGTGAGAAATACCCAAACCCAGAAAAATTTAGTCAGGTCAAATAAATTATGCTAATACAAATAATATCATATTAAGTCCCTGACATAAGCTCAGGGAATCAGTTACTTGTGCAACATATCCAAGCCCGCGTATGCTTGGGACTCCAATGTAAGGATCCCAGATACTTAAAAAACATCTCCAACTTAGGCATTTCCTTTCTAGTATGAAGCAAAAATAATATATAATAACTCTAAAATAATACTGATATTAATTATAAAATTAAGTAAAGTTAGAAAAGAATCAATCAAAAGCCACACAATTATGCATAAAAATCATAACACTAAGGCATAATAAAAATTTTAACACACAGAAAACCAATTAAAAATAGTAAATATTCCAATATCTAGTCGTAATTCACATACGACCTTCTCCAAATAATCCAAAAACCTAATAATTTAAAATAAATCTGCTGCAAATTCCTACATAATTTTCTAAGTCGAGTCTAGAATTAAGCTACCGAACCCTATTCAGTGGAAAGATTACCCTTTCCAAATAAATAAAGGCTTTGAAAGTGGAAGAGCACTAAGCATTATATAAGTTAATTTCAGGTTGAAAAAACCATGAAAGTGTCATATACCTGGCTGTCAACAATGGTAAATGTAGCAGTCCATGAAGAATGACAAGAAAAAGAAGACAACATTGTCAAGAATAACATAATATAGATGAATTGTCCTCACCTATAGAGGAGCTCCAAAGTGTAATGAGGGGGCTCAATGTAAGATACCGAGGATTTGGGGTTGGGGTAGCCCCATCATATCTGCTCATAAAATATATAAATCAAAAACTTAAAATAACAAAAACTATACCATCATCTTAAGCATTCACATTGCCAAGATCACCAGCATGCCGAACCTCATCATCATGAGCTCCATGCTTCTTTCCAGAAGGATTGCAATGAGCCCATGTATTGGAAATGATCATAATAATGACAAGAAGAACAATCAGTTCGGCCAAAACTTTTGTGTGGAAATTTCTTATTGAACCCAAAATGAAATGAAAGTTACCAGTGTACATGCAGCCATTTGTAGTCTCACCAAGGGCATGAACATGGAAGCTATGAAGCCCCGGCTTCAGCCCAGAGATACTCCCCGATATAGTCGTCGGACCTAAAAATAGTGAATACAACAAGATATGGTGTAATGGCATTACATGCTTGCATATCCCAACAAGGCCCATTAGAAATTGGCCAATATGGTATAGTGGCATTACATGCATTCATATCCCAACAAGATAAAATAAGCTGATTGCAAACGCTGACTACCATGGATCGGTAGCAATGCAAGGTATCATAGATATTGTACCAATTGAGGCTGAATTCAAATAGCAGCAGTGGGTAAAAAATATGTGCTCTCCTCAACCAAGAGTGATGTCAGATACACATGTTACCAAGGACACAATTGTTATTTTGTAACATGAAACGATACTGTATAAATTATATCTCTGGGTGAAGAGAGTATCAGAAAAGGTATTCCAGAATGAGAGCCCATTGGCATATAAATGTTGTCATCCCAAGTCAACAGAAGAAATGGAGGTTTTATTGTATACCTCATTACGGAAGGGCTTAGGAACTCCGTATACATGGCTGTGTATTTGCTTCCTTGTCCAAGAATCCATTCCTTAATATAGTAGAACATCAGTAAACACCAAGTAAAAAAATTGAGTTTAATTGAATATGTACGTACAGTTACTAATTACCTCGATTCTAGGCAACATAGGTTGAGAGTAATGGCCAGTAGCCACAACCACTGCATTAAATCTCTCTTTGACAGTAACATTGAATCGCTCATGTCTTTTAATGAAGACAATCAGATGTCAAATAATACAATTTAATCATTTTGCTCACAGGTGATCCTAGCCCACCGATGTACAAATATTCTTGCAATATAACGTTTTGTTATTGAGCTCCAGAAGTTACATCCAAAAATGTATCATAGAGGTAAAGGAGTAACTATTACATTGATACTTGGTAAAGATCAGATGACCAGAAATGGGCGTAGCTCCCTTGTTGTCTCTCTCCCCCTTCATATGGAGGAGCCCCCTCCTGCAAATGGAGGAGCCCTCCACCTGAAGCAAATTATGGTATTTGTTCCTTACCAGCCATGGCCTGGCTGTGAGGGATTGGTAATTTTGCAGGCTGGGTAACCTAGTTATTCTGAAGAATGATGACAGGTAAAACTGCCCTGCTTTAACCTACTAGTTAGTCTCAAGAGTTTTGCGGAGGAATTATTTGTCTTTCAATAATGTCAATGTGTAAGTTTAATACAGAGTTAACTGTACTTAATGGCAGTCAAATAAATAACAACGTTTAACTATTCACAGTACTTTATTGGTAAGTTCTTAATCTTTCATAGACCAAGGAAAATTTTGTTTAGATTAATGTTTTGAGAATGGTACTGGGATTGTTCCTATTATACTTCCATCATTTATATCCCTTGATGATTTTAGACACTTTTCTGGAAATATGTTGATTGATCCCTGTTATTGCCAACAGCAGCAACAAGTGAAGTTCTTGAATACAAGTCAAGTTGCATTCATGCACAGGTATGGTTTATATACCATATAATTCATTTTGTTGATCTTTATCATGATTTAAGATGTATTGGACCTGTTGGTGTAAATTTTATTTTCTCTACTATTTACAGTACTTCATTGGGGGAAAAACTTGTGCTTTACTTAGAATCTGCAGTAGGTGGCTGTAAAAAGCTTAGCCTGCTATAAAGATTATATGATTATCCTAATTTTTGTAACTATAATCACGACTCCACTAAGTCACAACACTCAAGGTGTGAAGCTAATCACAGAGGTCCGTCAATAATCACGAGATAAAAAACTATAATAATTTGAAAACTGTTAAACTAAGACTTTTGTCATGGTTTTCTAGCCCTATTCTTTTTGCTACTTAAATGTTTTTGTAAACAAAAAAGATACCCAAATAAAAGTCCAAATCACAGTTTCCAATGCTTAATACTTACAAAACTATGTTCCTCCAAATGCACCAAAAAAATCATTGCACTATAAAACTATATTCTTTAATATTGTTTACTTTTATCCAAATAAGTCTGTGGTCTTTTAGGTATGGCAACAAACACAAGCATAATTTTCTTTATTCTCTAAATGAAACATGAATCAAAAGTTAGTGTCTAGTAACAATTTATTAGCATCAAGCAAGATCAGATGAATTGTGATAGGAGTCACTATCATAAACCTAGACTAAAGTTACTAATCAGAAATTGAGTTCTTAATTACGAGCAGACTAGTCAATAAAGGGGTCGAGTCACAATGAAAAATAGATGATCGCTCAATTTGCCAGGGGACGATCGAATTGACCAAGGAACCCTAATAAAATTAAGGATAAAAGAGGGATTTTGGAAGATTTGAGAGAGATTTTGTACCGCATTACATTTGACTGCTTCTTTCCCTACAGCTCCGACACATGCTTACACGCCCCTGAAAATTTTCAAAAAAAGCACACAAAGAAAAACCTTAACCCTAATTTTTGAAATAGAGGGAGGATGAAAAGTGAAACCCTAGTTTGCTAACTACTCACCCATGGTAGTTCTCCCACGCGCACCTCCTCTTGCTAGGGGTTTGTACAGACCGAGGCAGTTTAATGGAGGAGGAAACCGTGGGAGGCAAGGAAATGTGGTGGCGCCGGTAAGGTTGGTGACGGCGGAGGCTTGGCTCGAAATGGCATCAAGATGAGGGTGGTCATGGGAATGAGAAAAGTCCCCTTGCTCGGCCGTTGAGGAAGTTGTGTGGCTGGAGGATGCCCTTTCCCTGGTTGGCGTACCTAGACGAGGAGAAAAAGAAAAAAAAAATGAGGTTAGGGTTTCTGAAGGGAGGGTGAGAGCGTGTGTGTGTGTGTGTGCGAGAGAGAGAGAGAGAATGGTGGAAAAAATTATAGGGAGAGGGATTTTGGTGTAGTGGAAGTGACTACGCACAGATCCCTTATCGCGCGGGCTGAAATACAGCTCCAATTTTTGACAAAATTTTAAGTGGTAAAATGAAAAAAGATTATACAGCATTCAGGAAACGCTATAGATAGATATTTTTATACCACTACAAAAGAACGCTATTGTTGATAACATTCTATAGCGAGGACACTAGAACGCTATAAAAAAAACTA
This sequence comes from Iris pallida, assembly GCA_029216955.1. NCBI lineage: Eukaryota > Viridiplantae > Streptophyta > Magnoliopsida > Asparagales > Iridaceae > Iris > Iris pallida. The sequence goes on from JANAVB010021099.1 coordinate 179,766, forward strand.
CTGTTGTAGGCCATATTTGTTCTAGTGGAAGCAAGCACCTTCCACGGAGTAAGTTGGTTCATGGTATAGACATTCGTCGCTTGTGTGTGTAAGTTGGTGCATATACCGTGTTCCATAGCATACATTACATGGAGCTTGTTAAGCTCGAGGTAGTTCAAAGATAGCCCTTTATTGATAATATAAGGTATCTTTTCTGGTGGGATTACAACATCAGCAGAAGGAACATCAGTGTGTGCGGCCACATACTTGGCTAGCTCTAACTCCTCTTCAGCCACCCCCTATATTAATGAAGATTGGCAGGATGACCTGGGCATCTTGATTGTCAAGGTCCTACTGGTGGTGTTGAACGTGGGGTCGTTGGCACACTAGCGGTCCTTCGCTTAGCGCTTGGTGCTGGACGTAGCGTCGTTGGCTCACTAGCAGTCCCTGGCTTAGCGCTCGATTGTCGACTTGTCCTGGAAGACGAATGATCATTGGCTTAACAGAAGGATTGATCTTTTTGATAGTTGTTGGCCAGCTCTTGGCAGTCTAATTGTCAGCGGCTCCCCAGTGGGTCTCGGCCCTTGGCTAGACCTGGAAGTCGGATAACCATCTGCTCCTTTTATGCGGTGAGTACTGGAGACTAGTTGCTTCTTTACGCAGAGTGGCTACAAGAGGTGCAGTTCTGCCTGGATTACGGGCTGGAGATGGATCTTCAGAGGTTCTTTTGATCCCATTGTAGCCTCCGTCTGCTCTTGAACATCCTCTTTGATCAAGTGCCATTTTGATTTCTCGTACAGACATGAATCCGAATAGTAGGATTCAACCCCTTTGAAGGGATCGATGTTGGCGAATTCGTCTTTACGAAGCCATGCTTGTCGATATATTTGAAGCACTGGTACAATATGGAAGGCACAATCATAGAATCGTGTATCCACGGACGCCCAGGAGTATGTTGAAGGACGTATCTGCGTCTATGACATAGCAAGTGACTTCCGACTGAAGGTCACCAATTTGGCATTTCAGGCAAATCTTTCCAATAGGATAGCTTCTCCTGAAATTGAAACCGCTGATTGCTGATGGTAGGTGTCAGCCGGTGCATAGGGATGCAGAGGAGATGAAGCAAGCTCTTCAGAATGTTGCTTATTGAAGAACCAGGATCAATGTGCATCCGATCCACCTTGATGTCGTCGACGTATCCAGTGTAATACAGAGGGCGATCATGCAGGTTGGTCTTGAAGAGCATATCCTGTGGAGTGAACACAATGTTGGGCATTGCAACTGTACAAGCGATGTCCTGGAGATCCGCTGGCGAGCTCTCCACTGTAAGCTTGACCTGAGCCAAATAAGCATCGGCATTCTGGAGTGCTTCGCTCAGTGCGACGCGAACATCCTTGGAGAGCCTCAAGAGCTCATATATTGACAATTTTGTTGGTATGTTGGCCAATTGTGCTAGGATGTCAAAATTGTAAGGTCTCTCCAGCCCCTGAGATGCGTCTTTACGGAGCGACTTGTCGAAGCGGTCTTCTTTGGCATTGGCTTGTCAGCCGGTGGAGGCTGAGAAGGTCCTGGGGCATCAGCAGTGGCCGGCTGACGTTCTTCAGTCGAGTTACCCGACATGGGTTGAGATTGTACACCGGACCGGGTAACGACAGCTGTCGCTTTTCGATATCGGCTGAAATTGTGAGGCAGGACTTAGTCTTCCCGTCCTTCTTCTTATCGTAGGGGATGATGCTGACTGAGTTACTTCAGGTACCAGTCGGGTGGACACACATGATCTCCCCTCTTGACGTAGTGAGGGGCACCAGCCCAGTCGTCTGGTCTCGGGGACGTGGAAGATAGTAACCTCCATTGTTGCCCGGAGGACGGGTACTACTCCATCTTGAGTCCTCGTTGGAGGGAAGCTACCTAATTGGACCGACACCATGTTGGCAGCCACGGTTACCTCCTCAAAATTAATGGCCAGAGCCTTGGAATCGATGAGGTTCTGGATGTACCGCTTCAATTGGAAGCAGTCTTGAGTAGTATAGTGGACGTAGCGGTGGAAGTGATAGTACTTTAGGCTTTCCAACTTTGCAGGTCGAGGTTCACGTCTCGGCGGAGGGAGTTAAATTCTATCTCCTTGTAAGAGCATGTCAAGGATGGGCTTGACAGGGCTATCCTCGAAGGAGTAAGTCACCTGAGGCTACTGCTTCTCTGCCTACTTGGCTCAGGCTTCTAGGCTGTGTCGGCGACCATAGCCTGTTTTCCTTTGGTGTCTGATTGTTAGAGGAATTATGCCGTTGTTATTGGTATTAGGGCGTTTGCCCTTATCCTCTCCATCCGAGATATGCAATCCAGTTGCCGAGCCTTCTTCAGCTTTATTTCTGTATTAGTGGCATTGATGATGAAGGTCTTCCATTTTTAAATTGACTTTTGTCCATCCAGAGACTGATTGTGGGAAGCAGCATCTTTTGGCAAATCTCAATTAAAGAAGATTCTGGGTTACCGGAGGGCAATTTCATCGCGGCTTGGCAAAACCGCTCAATGTAGTTCCTCGTCAGCTTTTTTTTCTTCTTGGACAACGTCCATGAGGGTTGACATTGTCACATCTTATCCCACCTTGTAGAACCTTTCCAAGAACATATGTTTGAAGCCGACGAAGGAATAGATGCAGTTATCGGGCAAGTTGCGGTACCAATCGAATGCGACCCCCTCTAATGCCCAAATGAACAACCTCGTGAGGATGGCGTCGTCATGCGACAGATAGTCTGTTGTGACCTCGAAGTAGGTCATGTACCGGCTCGCAGAGGTCTTCCGTCATAGTGATTGATGTTGAATGGTTTGTATCATGGAGGGAAGGGGACATGTCTCCATGCAGCGGGATACGGCTGTCGTATACTGAGGTCTTGAGGTTTCTCGGGCATGAAACATTGTTCGGAGCTCCTGGACTTCTTTCTCGCCTTCCTGGCCGCTTCTGCAGCAGTAGGAGCCGATACTCCGGGTGGATTGTCGCCCGGGGTTGGTGCAGTCGTGTTTGAGTCCACATTGGCGGCGGAACCCAAGCTTGTTTGACCAGGTGTCCTTGCTTGTAGAGCCGGTAGGGCTGCCTTGATCTCATCCACTGACTTAACCAAGGTATGAAGTTTACCCTTAAGAGTGTCGAGGCGCTGCCGATCACTGGGACCGTCTTGATCATTCTCAGTCATGAATACTGTCTTCACGTGAGGAGAAGTGGAAGGCTCTGTAGAAGACGTGCCCTCCGAATCATACCCTTGCACAGAGAAGTCGGGGTATATGGGAATATTCTCCTCGGGTTTGAACTCGGAGGAGGTGCCACCCCTGCATAGGAGGTTACCTCATCTTGGGACTTGTGGACGTTTTCAGGGACGTCAGAATCTGTTTCATCTGCTTTGGGGATTGCTTCCCCAGGTTCATCTTTTTGGAACACCGAATTGTTGTGGATGTTCGAGGAGTGCCACCCCCAGCTCCAACTACCCCTAGGGATACAGATGACGAATCTACAAGTGATGAGGCTTTCTTTTTGAGCGGGTACCTTGATAAACCCCTATGTGACGGTTGTGGACAACCCCCTAGATGAGAGTTTTTTGGCCATGCTGGTTGAGATCATCGGGTTGGAGGTATTTATTTTCTTCCCTCATTTGTCGATAGGGACCTTCCGGGCATAGTTACAGGAGGCAAAGGAAGTGCCTCGTCTTCCAAACTTTGTTCTAGGACTGGTCCTGGTTGCTGCAGTCGTTGGAAGAGACTGTTGGTCCTCTTGTTCTGCTGTCTTGTTGCAGCAGCAGTTGACAATGACTTGAGTGCAGTGATGTCCCTGGAAGGACTCTTTGCGCACCAAGGTTTCTTTTCTTTCTTTGCTCTTGTGAAGAATCACATCTCGTAAGTCAAGTACATCTTGATCAACCTTTACACTCATTTTGTGGACCGGGAAATCCCGAGCGCACGAGTGCGCTGTATCATGTTTGCTCCCTGATGCGGGGCTAGTGAAAGCACTTGCCCTCGATCATTGTTGGGAGACTCTTGGGAACCACCCTGTCCGTCTGCCGTCGGGGGCTGGACACGGGCTGTTCTGTACAACTTTCCATCAGAGGTCCGCATAACAGTTAATGGGACTCTCTGATGGTCAGAGGTTGGGACAGCTGACTGAGCTCGACGAGCCTGCGCTATCCTAGACTTCTTCGCTCTAGCACCCGAGGGTGCATAGTAGGAAAAGTCCAAACTGTGCCGTATAGAATCTGGCACATTCTCATTGGAGCTTTGATGTCAGGACCGTATGAGAGGTGGTCAAAGACTGAACCCGAGCCGCATAGGGCAGATGGCTGGCGGCCGGGATTGGATGCCACATAGGTCATCTCCCTGCGGCTAGGATTGGTGGCCGCATAGGCATTCTGCATGCGGCTGGGATTAGTGGCACATGAGCCTTCTGCATGCGGCTGGTATTGGTGTCGTATGAGCCTTCTGCATGCGGCTGCGATTGGTGGCCGCATGAGGCTTCTACATGTGGCTGGGATTGGTGGTCGCATGAGCCTTCTGCATGCGGATGGCACCCTTGTACGCTTCTTTCTGGACCGCATAGAGTTCCCATTTGCTCCGCAAGTCCAGCATCATAGTGTTTTCCTCGGGGTTTAGCCCTGGCATGTCTTCATATATCCAGGCGAACACGTCAATGTACTCTCTGACAAGTTGCAATAGCGATTCCCGCTCTTCGTCTGTCAGGCCTTTGCTGACGAAGATTGGCTTTGAAGAAGATTCATCGCCGAGGTCAACTTGCATAACCTCATCTTCGGTAGGGGATCTCCTCATTCGAAACACTTCTCCCATTGTGCATCTAGCTGTTGGACCCAAGGCTCTAATTTAAGAATTTGGGAATGTCTTCGTCTTCTTCGTCTGTGTCAGCGAATGCCATGTTGACAGACCAAGCTTGCCTGAATACGTCCCCGATGCTGACATCCGAATAGGAAGTGGGTGATCCAGTTGAATGTGAATGCCATTCGCATTCCTCATCCGAGCTCTTCAGAGTTGTTGCAGGTGTAACATAGCCTAGACCACTCCTGGTCTTGTTGTAATAATCTCGTGGTTTTCCAGTCGGGACTGGCAATTGATGAGGCTTTCTTCTTTGAGCGGGTACCTTGATAAACCCCCTCTGTGACGGCTGTGGACAACCCCCTAGATGAGAGTTTCTTGGCCGTGCTGGTTGAGATCATCGGGTTAGAGGTATTTATTTTCTTCCCTCCTTTGTCGATAGGGACCTTCCGGGCAGAGTTACAGGTGGCGAAAGGAAGTGCCTCGTCTCCCGAGCTTTGTTCTAGGACTGGTCCTGGTTGCTGCAGTCATTGGAAGACGGACTGTTGGTCCTCTTGTACTGCTGTCTTGTTGTAGCAGCAGTTGACAATGACTTGAGTGCAGTGATGTCCCTGGAAGGACTCTTTGCACACCTAGGTTTCTTTTCTTTCCTTGCTCTTGTGAAGAATCACATCTCGCAAGTCAAGTACATCTCGATCAACCTTTACACTCGTTTTGTGGGCCCGAGAATCCCGAGCGTACGAGTGCGCTGGTATCATGTTTGCTCCCTGATGCAGGGCTAGTGAAAGCACTTGCCCTCGATCATTGTTGGGAGACTCTTAGGAACTACCCTGTCCGTCTGCCGTCGGGGGCTGGACACGGGCAGTTCTGTACAACTTTCCATCAGAGGTCCGCATAACAGTTAACGGGACTCTTGATGGTCAGAGGTTGGGACAGCTGACTGAGCTCGACGAGCCTGCGCTATCCTAGACTTCTTCGCTCTAGCACCCGAGGGCGCATAGTAGGAAGAGTCCAAACTGTGCCGCATAGAATCTGGCACATTCTCATCAGAGCTTATGATGTCAGGACCGTATGAGAGGCGGTCAAAGACTGAACCCGAGCCGCATAGGGCAGATGGCTGGCGGCCGGGATTGGATGCCACATAGGTCATCTCTGCGGCTAGGATTGGTGGCCGCATAGGCATTCTGCATGCGGCTAGAATTAGTGGCCGTATGAGCCTTCTGTATGCGGATGGTATTGGTGCCGCATGAGCCTTCTGCATGCGGCTGGAATTGGTGGCCGCATGAGGCTTCTACATGCGGCTGGGATTGGTGGTCGCATGAGTCTTCTGCATGCGGATGGCACCCTTGTACGGCTTCTTTCTGGACCGTATAGAGTTCCTATTTGCTTCCGCAAGTCCAGCATCGTAGTGTTTTTCTTTGCCGGACTTGGGGACAGTAGGGTCCTCTGCGGCCTGAAGTGGGGCCACATGTGAGTCTTCTTTGCCATCTTGGGCAGGAGAGAACACTTCTTCCAGAGCTTGTGGAAGGGCAACGGTTTTGGGCCTCCACTCCCTGTAGGCCTTCTTATGGCCAGCTCGCTTCTGGATGGGGCTAGCGCTCCCCTCGGAGAGCATCTCTTCAAACGCTTGCTGGTCGAAGCGAACAACCAGCATTTGTTATGTGGAGTCGAGTTTAGCTGCGTCCGATTTTGTCACCAAATTCTCAGCAGTGGAGAAGTTGGTCCCCAGCAGAGTCGCCATTGTGTTTGCCATTGATTGTCGTATAACAGAACAGTTTTATAGGAGGACTGAACTTTAACTCACAATTAAAACTCGCTTGTACAAAAGAGAGCCTAGAACAAAACCTAGTAAAAGCAATCTAAGTACAATTATTTAGTTTTGATTTTGGGGGGTGACGGTAGAGGCTCGGGAAAGAGCTATCAACTCTGCCTTACTCCTTGGACGATCGAACGCAACCTCACCTCCGGAAAAAATGCTCTCTCTCTCTTTTTATGTCTCTGTGTGTGTGTACAAGGGAATAGCACCTTGCTATTTATAGGGATTCATGAGTAATGGGGGTATACAGCTACGTGGCTAATTTTGGACCACATCCTTGTAACTGTGTCTCGAGAAGTGGGCAGCTGGGGATTGGTTAAGATTGATCATGATCTGTTTGTTGCACTAAATTCGAATTGTTAAGACTTGGTCAATTTCTGCCACGTGCCTCAACTGCTACTCTGTGGCGAGCAGCATGAATGATGCATCCTGGCTGACCTGCATGAAGGACTGTCCCATAGCCGAGCCGCATAAAGAGTGTCTCGTGACCGGGCCGCATGAAAGTTGTCTCATGACCGAGCGCGTGAGAGTGGTCTCATGACAGAATCACGTGAGGGAGGTCTCATGACCGACCTGCATGAGAGTGGTCTTATGACTGAGCGCATGAGGGAGGTCTCATGACCGAGCGCATGAGAGTGGTCTCATGACTAAACCGCATGAGAGTGGTCTCATGACCGAGGCGCATGAGAGTCGCATAGGCGATTCCCCAAAAAGAACTGTCTTCGAACTTGTGAACCGTGCCAGATATCATGATGATTTTTTCGTCTTTTTAGGAGCATGTCACGTCTTGTCTTTATGTCAGAGCCATCATCTCTGTCAGAGCCATCGTCTTTATGTCAGAGTAATTATGGCCAGTTGTATAGGTAGATTTTGAACCACATAAGGCCGCATGAAGCTTCCTGAGCCGCAAAAAGCTTTATAAGTCGCATGAAGCTCCCAGGGATTTTGAGCCGTATGAAACTCCCTAGGTTTTGAGCCGCATAAAGTTTTATGTTGATTCTGGCCACATAAAAATTTTATTCTTTTTCATGCTTCTACAGAGCTCCCGAAGCCATTCTGCTTCCTCGGCTGCGGTATCAAGTGCAAAGAACTCAGATTCTGTGGATGACCGCGAGAGCATAGTCTGCTTCTTCGACTTCCACGATATAGCAGCTCCACCCATAGTAAAAATGAATCCACCTGTGGACATCTCGCTCTCCACCTCTGAGCACCAGCTGGCATCGCTGAAGCCTTCCACTACCGGCGGATCTTCGCTGTAGTACAGTGTATATGTCTGAGTCTTCTTGAGATATCTCATAACCCGTTTCACAGCTTTCCAGTGTTCAATAACTGGGTTGCTCGTGAAACGACTCAGCATTCTTACGACAAAAGCTGTCAGGCCTTGTGGAAGTAGTAGCATACATCAAACTCCCGATTACGCTTGCATACTCAAGCTGCCTGATGCTTTTCCCTGAATTAGGCTTCAGCTTCAGATCACACATGTACGACGTATCGATCCCTGGAAGATCTCGATACCCATAACAAGTGATCATTTTCTCAATATAATGAGACTGTGACAGTGCTAGTATTGTATGTACGGATGATCTTGATCACTAAGATCACATCAGCTTCTCCCAAGTCCTTCATACTGAACTTGCTCGAGATGAATTTCTTTGTCTCAGTAACATAACCCATATCCGTGCCTAGGATAAGCATGTCGTCCACGTACAGACAAACGATCATACCTCTTCCATCAACGAACTTCGTGTAAACACACTTGTCCGTCGCTGACCATGTAGCCATTTGACCTTATAACTTTGCCAAATTTCTCATGCCACATCTTGGGAGCATGTTTAAGACCGTACAAATATTTCACCAACTTGCAGACTTTGTCTTCATGACACTTGACGACAAATCCTCTGGCTGTTGCATGTAAATCTCTTCGGTCAGCTCGCCATTTAGGAAAGCCATTTTTACATCTATCTATTGTATCACCATCTTATGTATTGCTGCGAGAGCAATCAACATTCTGATGGTGGTCATCCGGGCTACTAGAGCATACGTGTCAACGTAGTCAATCCCTTGCTTCTAAGAAAACCCATTTGCTACCAACCTAGCCTTGAACTTGTCAATAGTTCCGTCTGTTTTCATCTTCTTCTTGAAGATCCATTGGCATCCGATGGGTTTCGCTCCTTCAAAAGTCAACCAACACCCAAGTGTTATTAGAGGTGATAGAATCAATTTCATTGTCAATCGCCTCCTTCCAGAAAACTATGTCTCTGGTCTTCATCGCCTCATCATAGATAAGCGGATCTACTTCCAAATGATAGGTGGCAAAGTCACTTCCGAAGTCCTTCGGCCTCCTCATACGCTTAGCTGACGGCTCAGCTTGTTCTGGTTCAATCGTTGTTTCAACAACAACATCTTCTTGGACCACTTCTTCATTGAAGACTTCAGTTTCCTGCGCACCCTCATTGTTCTCCGGTACATCCGCAAGAACAATATTCTTGTGCCTTGCAAATTTGTCTTCAAAATATTCTATGTCGCGAGATTCAATGATATGATTTGACTCAATATCAAAAAATCTTCGAGCATCACTCTTCTCGGCATACCCCAAGAAGATTGTCTTAGTAGTACTTGTCCCAAGCTTCTGAATATTTAGATCTAGAAGCTTGACATATGCCAGACACTCTCTCACTAGAATGACATTCAAGTTAGGTCTGTCCTTGAACCATAGTACATGAGGAGTAACGTCTAAAGTTACATGAGGCACTTTATTTAAAATAAAAGTGGCCGTCAATGCAGCTTCTTCCCAGTAACACTTAGAAAGATCCGCAGTCAACATCATTGAGTTAATCATTTCCGTT